>JAQIWP010000739.1:0-20819 GCA_034695525.1 Euzetes globulus | reverse complement strand
CTCTCACTCACTCTCTCTCTCACTCTCTCTCTCTCTCTCTCACTCACTCTCTCACACACAAACCGTGGAGGAAATAAATACTTAAAATTTTGACATGAAATACATTATTTGCTGAGAAATTCACAAATTTTTGTTTCATGAATTGTGAAATCGTATTCCAATTTTCAGTAATATTTCAGAGTAATCTGATTATTTGCATCAACGAAATACATAGTCTGAGATACAAATACATAAAAGTCTAAAATACATAAATTATCAAAAATGCAATCGTAATCATAATAATAATCTTTGCGTTGTTTTTCTGTTATTTAGTATAAACGTCAACAAAATTATTCGCATTTTATTTGAAATTATTTGACATTTTAGTTGATTATTCTGGAAATGCATTTTGTAAATAATTTTCTGCATATTATTGCCTATTATATAACTTGAATTAATCCAATTCAACTTGATAAAATGAATATAAGTGATCACTGATCAGAGATTGTTAGATACGTGTACTTTATTTTGCGATAAAATCGATAGTATAGTCTTGTTCAAATTAAATAAAATTTATTTTAACTCATTTCAAAACTAACTTCGATATATATTAACCTTGAACAACCCTGTTTTTTAGTAAATATTTATATTATAAAAAAAACTTTGTTTTATAAATTAATTAAGGAATAAACAAGCAAAAAGTCAAATATTGGTATATCTACAAGGTCACTATCTCATTTCCAAACAAAACAAGCTCAAGTAAAATTGAACATATTTTAGAACTTAATTAAGAAATAAATTCTAAGCAAAGATTGATTATCCATGTTTGAACTATGGGGTCTTCCAATTAATACATTAAAAACTAGATTACATTCTTGATTAATGTTTGCACAATTAGCCCAATAAATGTTTTGCATTACTAATGATTTTTTCTATTTTTATGTTTCGGAAGACTATTTGAATTTAAATAAACTGAAACAGTTTATGATAAGAATAAGAATTATCGGCCTAAATACCAAGATAAAATCAATAGGAAACTATTCAAGCGATGGCCTAAATCTGAGTTTGATTAGAGTGAAGACAGTTAGTGATCAAAACTAAGCCGTCGGATGACATCAATATCAATGGATAATAGGAAACATATAAAAAACCGACGATATATGCAAGGTACTTCATAGCTGTAATGACCATTCAAACGGAATCCAAAAATATTTTGATGACAATATTAAAAAAGTACCTTGTCAAAATCCAATCCTATATAACATAATTACAAAATGATATCGTTATTTGAGTTGGTGTTGGAATGCCGTTGCCATCCCTGATAAATACCTATCTAAATAATTTGGACAAATGCGCTGTGACTGTCATTCATACTGTTCGTGACATTTGCCAGATTAGAATAGAATAGAATTATCGGAAAATTAAATTATTCGTAAATATGATTTTATCTATTCTTATATAATGACTGAAATTCACGAATAATATTAAATTATGCAAAAAATTATGTAAATTAAGGTTTTATTAATGCCATTGAGTTTTACGATTTTTCATTCAAGATATTCATTCAAATGAATTTCGCCGAAACAAATGACAGATATTTAATTCATCACTTCATATAATTTATGACCACAAATGCAAAATGCTAGCTTAAAAATAAAAATACTTTACATTTTACAGTAGAGAAAACAATGTTTTAGTATTAAATTTGAACCAATTTTTCTGTTTTCCTAAACGAAAATCGAGAATATTCTGCACAATATTTTATGCAATTTCCGGATAATAAGACTTAATAAAGAATTCGTAGAGTAGTTTGCTATGAAAAAAGTATTGCAATAGAAAGATAAGTTAACAAAATAGAGATGACCAAGCTCACATTCTTTTGAGATAAATAAGTTCTGAAAAGGTGCCTTAACGAATTCATTGGTGGTGTCAATACTTCAATGCACTAAAACACTTATCTAAGAGGCAATTTCTTTAGACCTCCTTGGTACGATTTTTCTTAAGGCTTCACATAAGTAAAACAGTTATGAATAGTCTATAAATAATCCGTCTTATTTGCATCTCATCAGTGAGTAGTCAAATATTTTTGCCAAAATTAGCATAGATTAGGGCAAATATTTCATTACCTTACTTAATTCTATTCAAATAAATTAATATTCGCCATAATTTTTAATCAAAATCTTTTCGAATTTAATGAACATTTTTCTTTAAATTCTTCTTTTATAATAACAGCCGACTGTCATAACAGCTAATAATAATTAATTAATCTCTTCTATGAAATATAAATTGATTGTTTGTTGGAGTTGAGAGCTTTTACAAGTAATTGCTTTTTATTTTTAAAGTAAAAATTTGCATAAAAATAATTTGACGAAAACAACATTTAATAATCAATTCATTTATTTTACGCTTATTTTGATAAATTAGTTCTTTCTTTTGTAGTTTCAAAATTTTATTCAATTGTATTTTTAATGAATGTCACTAATGAAGAAAAAGCTGGAAATAAGAAGAAAATATTCGACTCAATTAAAGGAGTATTTCTCCAAAGAATTGCCTGAAATTGCGTTCAATTGTTAAAAATATAGTTCAATGCAAAGAGTCATTCAAATGATAGTTGAAATCTGCACTGAATTTAAAATAGTTTTTTGCTTCCAATTCTTTGTCGATGGCCTCAAAGACAAGATGTGTTGCAATTTTAGACAATCATTGACTTTTCGTATCCATTTATAGCTCAGAATGAGTTACATTCACTGTAAACGAGTCAACCAACTTTCCTATAATTGAAAAAAGTCAGGTTTCATAGCAACACAAAAATATTGTAACAATAGTTTTGGTATATTTTTTTCCTATGAATATAAAGTATTGATGAAATTGGAGTCCAAATGTGTTAAACGCATACTTTCTAATAAATCAGACTTTGATGGATGAAAAACATCGACACAAAGAAGAAAAATATGAAATTCTTTGCCATTTTCAGTCAGGCATTAAAGGCAAAGCATTTTTGTGTTTCTAATTAAAAACAGAGAATTTCATTATTCAAACAATTTTTGGTCACAAAATTATGCGTTTAATCTTCTCTCGCATTAAAAGTCAACTTTGTTTTCAGTTTCACATGAATTGTAAGAAAAGAGAATTTTTTTTTGCCATTAAGTGCATTGAAAATAATAGCATTCAGATTGAGACTAATATTAAGAGAGCATAATATAATGGTTAATATAATGGTTAATCACATAGAAAATATTATTTTATGTGAGAATAGTATTCGTTCCTCACTTTTGTTATGACAATCGATTTTTATAAATATAACTCTGAATTATATTTGAAAATCAAAGAATTAATTCATAAAATAATCTCTTTTTACTGTAATTGAATCGATTAATAATTAATGCATTGATATAAATGTTTTCAATGTATGTCTTCAAAAAACAAAACAAAAATAGACCAAAGCTATAATTTAATAATAATTAAATAAATTAAGGTAGATGACATCTTATATAATATTATTTTTTTGTTAACTGAAAACTAATATGAAACATCATGGTTATCTGATAAATGAGAGTAAATTCTTAATAATTAATTTCAGACTTGATTTACCCGTAATCTCTGTCTAGAATCAATTTCTCGATACAATAGATACGATGTTATCATTGAATGTTGTGTTGTAGTCATTGATAGTTGAAAGTCATTTCTAATCACTTCTTATCTCATTAATAATTACTGGAATCAGTCGACTGTAATTCAAAATAATTATATCCAACAAACATAACATACATTTCAATTACGATTAATTAACCATTAAATCGACTGAAATATTGATAAAAACACATTTTCTTGGTTTTACTGCAACTGAAAACGAGATTTTGTAAATCATGTAATAATAATTGGGAAAGAGCCTGGTCCAATAGAATCCATTGATCATGTAAACAGTATACATTGTGCTTTAGAAATTTCCCTTTCCTGCAATATTCTTTTGATTCCAGTTTAAACACGACTTAATTCACTTATATTTGTTAACATTCAATGTCCAATTTATAATCTATGAAAATTTGTTCCATGAAATTGGTTGAACTCAAAGCTATGATTCGTTTAACATTTGTTTACATTAAAGCCGGATCTGAAAGATCTATTGAGCAGTGGTTTCATACAGTGAATGACAAAGAGCTAGAATTCAATATATGATATATATTGTTATATAAGAAAGAGTCACTCAATATCTCTGTTATGTAAGACAACGGGTTTGTCATCGATTTTGTTTTTCAACAAAGATTTTTGTTATTCACATAACGTCTGGGATGTGATCTGTATTTTAGTCAAAGGCAGGTATTCCAGCAACAACAACCAAAATATTCTGGAGGATTCCGCTCTTTATTGTCGTTAGGCTTACAGTTCATCGAAATATTTTCTAAAACAATAAAACAAATGTTTTTTGAAAAGAAGAAATCAATTTCGACATCGATTTCAAATGTTCACAGTTTGATCCCAAGGATAAGACTTTGATATTCTCTTAAAGAACATCAAATATTTTTGTTATTTTAAAACAAATACTTAATCTCTTGATCTCTTGATTAAATAACAGATTAATTGGTAATTTTAGAAAAATTTTCAAATACTTTCTATTTTAATGATCTAATTAAAGCAGTTTAAAGATTTTTTAGCCACTCTTTAAATATTTTTGAGAATAACTTGATAAATCTAAAATACTTAGAAATATAGAGCATACAGTTCCAGTTCCAGTTCCAGTTCTAGGAAACGCTTTGAAAAATGTATCCCTTATTAACGTAAGAATCCTAAAGAGGACGATTCCTAATGGGGACGATGCGTATGCTGTGCGCCTAAAATAGAGGCTTTTCCACATTTCATATGTATTTTAACCAGGATGTCTGTAGAGTGGCGCTGTTTTAGACGCACAGCAAAAGCATCCCCATTAGGAATGGTCCTCTTCAAGATTCTTACGTTATTATATTTATTACGTTATTGTATTTGAATTATAAACTAGTACTGGAAGCTTTGTTAGAAAGAGTCATTTATTATTCAAACATATCATAGAGTCTGTATGTATTTCTTGGTTAGGAATACATACAGCCATTCAATCAGTTAATTTCTAACTAGCAAGTCGAAATAAAGGAGTTAACATTTCATTTTGTCGACTGTTTTTCATTTTCTAAATTATTCCATAAAATTACAGTAGAGAGTAAATTGTAGAGTCAATATAGGAATTTTCTTGCTTGCCAAAACCTGAAGATAATTATAAAAACTAAAATATTAGTTTCTTCTCTTCTTCTGATAAAAAATGCAAAGGTTTTCATCCAATTTTACAGAAATATCCCCAATAAAACCCGAAAGACAAAAATTTCCCAAAATCAAAGGAATCATGATGTGATCGAGCACAAAGTCATCAGGTTTGGTCTATTATGCTCCCTAACAGACCTGTATAACCTATAAACGATTTGTTACTTCACTTATTTTTGGGATTTATTGGACGTAAAATTTGAAGATTGAGAGGAAAAGTAATATTTATTGACCACTTTGCTAGACTCACGACATTATTCAACAATTTCCTCTGTGTTAGTCCAGACTTTTTTAAAAATCCCAATAAATTTGATTATAAGTGAATTGAAAAAATTGAATTACATTTATGTAACGAACAAATTCTATAACGACTTCTTTGTCTTTTCTCAACAAAATTCCATTATATTTATGGCCAAAAATTTCAATTTTTCTTCGATTTACTGTTGATTTACACGATTTAAGACATTCTTTTCACTTTAAAACAATTTATGAAAATAAAGACTTATAATACGAAATGGATTTTTTTTCATTTCATTAGACACTTGAATGCCTTCATCCAGAGGTAGCCATAGGGGGGGGGGTAAAGTATGTATCCCTGAGGTCGAGAATTTGCCAAAATACTCCCTGAGGTTTGTGAAAAATTGTAAGGGAAAAACGCAGAGAAAAGGACCCCTCTCTCAAAAACTGTCGCGAAGCGCGGCGGCCATTTTTCCCCAAATTTCAGCCATTTTTCGGCCATTTTCGGTAATTTTACCGATTAAACTGAATTTAAATTGAATTAAATGCAATTTATGCTAAATTAATCTTAATTTAACTGGATTTAGGCAAGCATAAAGAACAAAATAGCCGCTTCCGGCGGTACTTCATGCCGCCATCTTAGAAAAATACCCTCCCCTAGCACCCCCCCTAAGGTTTGAGAAAAAATCCGCAATTTTACCCTCCCCTAATACCCCTCCTTCAGGTCTCGGACCTTGGCTACCCCTGCCTTCATCACAAAATACATTTCGATTCTTCGTATATTTCTTTTTTTTTTCTTTAGGAATGTCTTCTTATTATATTGTATTTTATGTCTTAAATTCTATAAATGCAAAGGTATTCTGTGTTTCTGAGAAATTCCAATACAGAACAGATCGTAAGGCATTGCAATCATTAGCAAAGAAAAAGGAGTTTGATTGTCGATCGGGGATTCTATTCCTGTACTCTATTTGCTGTTCACACGATTCTTACATTAATAACCGACTCAATCATTTGTATGCAGTTATATAAACGTCTAACGAGAGAATGGAAATCCACTCAAATCTACTTTTATTCAATTTTTTACACCAAATCCCAGTAATGAACGGAAACAAAACAATTCCTTTCAATTCTAAAGATATATGCAATTAATCAGATAATTTTCAGGAACTTTATTTTGTTTTTGTTGTTATCATGGTCTGATTAAAAAAATGCCTATCACTAAACAAGCCTGTCTTTCAAATAATCAATCATTAAATATTTCAATGGACTGTAAGATGTCTTTTGAATGGCAATGAATTTTATACTATAAAAAAATACTTCCAATAAATTCATTTAACAATAGGTTAGAGAGATTGGGTTCAACTCATTTAAAGAAGTGCTTCTCTGATATGCAATACAATTGAAGTATTGAAGTATTAGTTGAAGAGAGAAAAGTTGAGAAAAGCTCTGAGCGACAAAAATCGATACTTTTGTTAACTATGATATCCTTTTACACTAAAAAGAGTTTTCAATATTTCTTTTACGATGAATTTCTGAAAGAAAATTTGATCCGAAGATCGAATGAAAAATATAATCAACTATTTTTCAGACTTTGAAAACTATTTTTAATCGATTGAATACTTTTTCATTTTGAAAGTCATTCATCAAATTATCTAATCATAGACAAAGAAAATCGTAAATTAATTCACAAAAATTCTTAAGAACCTTTATTTCATTGTTTACTTTTGAAATTCGTTTTTAGAAGCAAGGATATAAAAATAGACATAATTTAATCTTTCAAACGGTTTCAATGAAATTTTAATAATCAGGTTTCAAAGCAATTTATTTACTTTACTTTACTTTAAGACTTGCATTTCCATTCTTCCTATATATATATATATATATATAAACGAGAAACAGAGCATGTTCAGATTTCGGTTTTCATACATTATTTAAATTTTAAGAAAGGAACAAATAATTTTACAAAATATTATTGATAGGAAGACATACATAATTTTTCAACTTTTCAACAAGGGTAATAAAGAATATGAATACTAAATCGCGAGTTTATTAGAGAAATTTGTTATTGGCAATAAATTACATAATACATTATTAGCCCTTTCTATTTGCAGTTTGATTGTGACTGCTCAGAATACATTGAATATTAACTAATATTCAGATAAAAATTCAGATAACAATTATTTTTCACATTTTAGACATCAATTAGTTGTAATGAAGAATAGAACTCTGTTTTGTTAATCGAATGTTACAAAAACGGAATCATTGGTTTGAAGCGAATCGAGTGAATAAAATTGCAGACATTAAGTCATTGCTTTTTTTGAAGAGACTTATCCCTCAAGAAATGCCAAATTGAAGCGTAAATTTCCTAATTAAATAGAAAACACATCTTTGATAAAATAAAAACAAGATTTTATTACCGATTCACTCAAGTTTTAGCTTTTATTTCAAATCAGTTCCTATTGCCCACAGATGTTTAAGGAAAGGACAATTTTATCAAAACAGTCATTTAAGTGGGAACTTAATTCAAAGTTAGCTTTGACAAGTTTGTAAGAAAGAAATTCTAGTTTGACTTTAGCCCCCCCCCCTTCCCTGTATAGTGGTTTAGAACATCTCTGATGTTAATATAAATAATTTGATTAAATATAAAAGGAAACAGAATTGCAATCATTAGGAATTGTTGAGAAAATACAAATATTTTTATGTTTCTCTTTTGCAGGGATGAGCAAATTCCGTGACGGGATATTTTCAAAATGGTGGACTAAAAAGCCACCATTTTGTATTTAAATACGCGTATTTCCGGTAATTAAAAGCGTTAATTAGCTTAATTAAGCCACAATTAAGCTATATTATTGAAGTTGCAATGATAAATTTCTCAAAATAAGGGTCAAAATAGTCATTTTTCTTAGCCCAAACCGTATAAGGTCCTCCCTAGAGCCAAATTTCAAACTTAGAGGATCAGGAAATCCCCCTTGCACATATCTGTTCTTTTGAAACAAATCATTACAGTATTGATATCATTGAGAAAATGACTTACATTTTGAAAAATTGATTGAAAATACGCCTAAAAATCATTATATAAATGATTCGATGCTTTGTTTCTTACATAAAATGCTTGTAGTGTTCACTCATTTTTTTTGATCATTCGCTCGACTAAACAATAATCCGACACAAAGACAAACACAACAACAATTTCGTTTCGCTTTTCAAGAAAGACATTAAATTTTATTTATTTTTTATATCAAAAAACTTCTTAAAATTGTTATATCGGAGAATATAAACTGTTGTCAAACAAACAGAAAAATAAGTAAAAATCTGTTCACATCACAAGTCAAGACATGATTTTTATTTAAATCACACGAACGTATATCAAGATAATGAAAAAACTGTTTTGTATATAAACTGTTTGAGTATTCGAAAACTGAGAACTGAATGTTTCATTTATTATTTTATTTTTTAACCTATTTTTTTACTTCAATTCCCTTATTAAAGATCCTTTTCTCTAGAATTCAATTCACTGCCAGTTGTTTTAAATTAAATCTATATATATATTTTTTAACTTAAACTCTACTAACAGTGAAATCCAGATTCATTTTAATTTAATATTTTCGTGTACTTTGTTTTTTAACTCTGATAGCTTAGGGAATGTTCAAAGCAATATCAGTGTAATTTAAAAGCAATTTTTCCATTATAAATTCTAGTAACTTTTTATTAATAAAATTCATTTAGTCTTTGCTTACAATGTCTTGTTAAAATGGCAGACTATTTTACTTATTATATCTTGGTAAAGACTCAATAGCTGTTATTATTTTCATTTTTTAAAAATTTTGATTAAGCTATATTTGAACAGTATTCACTGAAAGAAAGATATACTTGGCTACTTTTTCCATAAAACTTGAAAATTTATTTATTTAGTTTAATGTTGTTGAAAACGCAAACCCAAATGATTCGGAATAAATCAATTCATAAAATGATTGAATTTTTCTACATTTAAAGAAGAAGAAGAAAATAGTCTGAGAATTGGATTCTATTATTCACATCAAATCATTTGTTTTATGTATTTTTTGATTTATTGATTTCGTAGTTCTCAGACTATTTTTGTCTTTTCTTTTCTTCTTTATCTTAAAAACTAAATTCAATTGAATTTGTTGTTGAAAATCGTTGTTTTAAATCATTTTTATTGCATTCTTCAAGTGATTCACAGCAGTAAAGATTTTTTATATAAGTTTTTGAATCATTTTTGCTATTAATCAATCATTTTGTTTGAGATTTCATGAGAACATCAAGAATTTTAACGATTCTAATGTCAAATCAAATATACCAAATCTGCGAAAAAAATAATGAGACCGACTATTAGGTCATCAAATGCCCATAAAAATTGATTTTCCATATAAGCAATATTGCAATCATTTCTGTCCATAACTCCAATAATAAGATGAATAAAGTATCTAAAAATGGATTCATACAAATCATTAAATGAAATTGCATTAGTCATCTCAATTTCAGGGGGAAAAATACTAATTAAGATAGACTTGATCAATATTTGTTTGCAAGTACAAACCCTCCCTTCCAAGTTTCGATCGACTCGTCAATAAAAACGATCCTTGCAGAAACGAAATGGTACTTGCAGAATATTGATTCATTTTATTTCATGAAAAACTTGTATATTGTGACTAAATTTTCTATCAAAATGAAATGAATAAATTATAATCTTTTATCATGCAAAATTTATCGATTTACCTCTGGCAGGTGAATCTAATTTCAGTGATATAATAGAAATTTTCAAATTTTACTCGAAATCTTTATTAATGTCTTAGTTTTATCAGATTAAATGTGAGCTTAAACATCAAAGGTATGTCATTATTTATTTATTTTTCAATGGTTAAGCAAGGTTTTAACAAGTAACATTTTCCAATGAGAAAAATTCTAATTAAAACAAGCTTTTATCGAAAAAGCATCAACCAAAAATCGACGATAAATAATAGATTTTTCTTGAAGCTACAGAAATTTGATAGTTTTACTTTCAATTTAAATATTTAGAAAGAAAAAAATTGAATTTGCTAGTACAGGCCAAATGCGGATTACTTCCTCATTCAATTACAATTCAAGAAATCCGAATGTGTTTCGAGTTTAAGCTCTATTTTCTAATTCATAAATTTTAAACAAAATTCCAGTTCTTTTTCTTATTCCATACTTATTTCCAGACCCACCTCTTTACTTTTTTTCTAAATTATTCTGTCTGAATTTCAATTTAAAAACAGTCTAGGTAGACTCCAGCTCATACATTAAAGATCAATTCGAATCAAATCACATGATAAGATTTTTATTTAATCATTTAATCCAAATTTGAAATTTAGCAGAAAACTCATCCATTTAAAGTAAATGTCGATTTTGAAACTAAATATTTCTAACATCGGTTATGAACGACAATAAGTGATAAATATTTGAACGAATTGTCACTTTGGTTAACGTTTGAAATATCATCGATTCTGTTATTACTTTTCATGAGTCGCTTCTCATTAATCAATTGAAATGAATTGCAGTCAAACTGTAAGGAAAACTCAGTTTTAATACTCGATTCCGTTGAGTAATATTAATATCAAAGATGTTATTAGCGATAAGTCATTATTTTTTTCTTTATTTTTAGCCAAAAATATATAATTAAGATCTCGATAGTCGTTTCGAATACATATTTAGTAAATAAAATGATGTTTGCTTAAGAAATGAAATATTTTCTTATAAAGAAGAGGAAAATGTTTTAAAAGCTCATTAAATGCTTAAAATGCAGAAAATGTCAGTTTTTTAAACAATATTTTGGATTCAATTTATCGCATCTTTTCTAAACAAATGCATTATTCAAAGGACAAATGAACGTAATTCAGAGAATTGAAAGTAATAAACTAGTCTTCAGATTCATTCGCAAAGATCTTGATGAGTGAAATATTGAATTTTTTCGATACGATCCTTCATAAAAGATCCTTGGAATTAAGTTCTATTTTGAATTTCATTAGGGAAAACTTGAATTGCTATCTTTATCACTTTCAATTTAGACTGATGAAATTTAATAAACTATTTAAATTTAAAATCATGAAAAAAAACCATACAAATGTAAAGATATGGCCTAGAGTTAAATTCAAATCATAATAAATACTTTATTGGAAGCAAAAATAATTACTTAACATGAGCCAATTTCTAAAATTGCGTCAAAATTCTAAGAATAATCACGAAATTTATTTGCTCTCAGGCTTTGAATGGTTGAATATAAAATTGAGCATGATTCAAAACACATAATCATTTTTAAGCGATAAGTTGACGTCAATTCAAGCGACAATTTGACTCGAAAATAAATGTCATCAGTATTGTTTTTGTTCAGTCCCAATCCTTCAAAGTTTAGTAGTGCAAGCTAATTAGCTGACTTCACTGATCCAGAATAAAATACAAATCCCGTTCCTAAACTGATGTTGGCATTACAAAGCTTGCAAGAAACAAGTGATTAAAGATTTTTAGAAAATTGCAAATTCCTGAATTTTTTCACTTGAGCTGATTTACCCCGTTTTCAATTCACAATTATTTTAAATCAGAGACGACCAATAAAGGTCTGTATTTCGTAAAATAAATATACCCTCTTCCACGCCCATCCTACCCCCCGGCGACTCCGGGAAATTTTTGGAAAAACTTAAGAAATTTTGGGAAGTTTTGTAATGGTAGTCAAAATTCAGACATGAAAAGCCGCCATTTTTTGTTCATTTTAATTATAGTTTCAACCTTTCAATATACCCTAACCTTAAGATAACTTACACTTAAAATTGCCGAAAATAATCTCGTTTTAAAAGAAAATGACTATTAATGGCCGTTTCCGGTCGATTTTGGTGGAAAATACCCCCTAGCGTTTTGGAAAACGTCCTTTACATACCCTTTTCATTGGCCATCTCTGCCTTGAATCATCTTGATTACTCTATCTATAATCAAAGCGCGAAAGAATTCAAGAATCATTTTATATAGTTTTCCAATCAATTGATTGATTAGAAATGGAAACCATTAAAGTGATTGAAGTTTGATAAAATGGGTAACAGATATAAAATGGTATCTAATAATATGTATAATTGAATAATGATCATGCAATAATATGCTTTCATTACTATTCCTGAATTAATTTTGTACGAAACATGTCTCAAATATTGCGTTATTTTTCTTACAAACAGTGACTTAATGTTGGAAACCATTGATTGAAAAGAGAGTTACAGAAGAATAGCGGAAAAGAACTGAAACTTCTTTACACATGAACTGTATTAACACAAACAGTGTATCAGAAGAACAATTTCCTGCGAGACATAAGACATATCAGAAACTGAAGACAACTGACACTACATTCGTATTGTCATTAATACAAAGAATCATTTAAAGCATATCCTGAAGAGAAATCGGTGGCCTTTCATAGCAGCACAAGAAAAAAAAGTCTAGTCTACAGTATAGTCTTTATTTTGGCATCGATTATAATGACTGAAGAATCATATCACATACGTCTGGTCACTTTGGGAGGCGCTTCGGTCGGCAAAAGTGCTATTATTAAGGTATGCATTAATGTCTTACTTAACCAAAAGTTTCATATAATTTACTGATTCATTCCCTCATCCATTCACTCACTTATCGTTTCTTTCGGCAAAACTTTTCAATCAATTATTTTTGGTGACATATAAGAGAAAAAAGTTTTAAGAACAGACCAATCATTAGTTACAGATTTTTTCCTTGCTGGATAAACCATTTTTCCAAAAATGTCAATTGAATTAATAGCTTTTATTTAAGTTGAAGACATTATAATTGAACAGAAACTTGAAACTTTATCAATTAATAATTGGTATTCGCATTTATTTCAGAGATTTTTATTCAATACATTCAATGAAAAACACAGACCAACTGTGGAAGACTTGTTCACAAAGGACTTCAATTTGGGCACAATGTCTCTCAAAGTATAACATTTCTTATCCCAATCTGCCTGACCTTTGTTCACATTTTTATGAGCCGTTCGATTACATTACACAACAGTTCTATCAATTATAAGCATGAACTACAAGAATAGTAAAAACATTGCCGACATTTATTTGATAGAAGAACAGAATAAAAGAAGTTTCAATTCTGTCTTTTATTTCTATTCTGCCTTTTATTGTCACGTCTGTAATGTCTGATCTATTGGTTCACTATTTTTTCTATGTCTGTCTTCTGTTATAAACAAACTTTTAATTGATTTGACTCTTTGGTCGAGTGTCCTCTTATATTATTTACTGATTTATTTCTAATATTGAGGTCGACTTTCTGGACACCGAAGGAGATATGCAGTTCCCAGCGATGCGACGCCTCTCCATTGCCAATGCTTCGGCATTTATGCTGGTCTATAGGTAAGTCTAAAACACTAAATAATAGGCTCTCATCTAACAAATTATAAGCGAAGAAATTTTTTCCGGTTCATTTAATTTATTTGTATTTCTTGGAAAAGTATCGATAAGTTGTGTACTTTCGATATCGTCAAGACTTGCTTTGAAGAGATTAAGGAACTGAGGGCCGACTTTCAGGTAAATTCACTAATAATTCATTTTAAGAGTCACTCAAATCATTTGGAAAACCTTTTTGCCCGTTCACTTTTGCAAAGGATTTGCCCATTATCTTCGTCGGTAATAAATGTGATCTCTCAGATGAATTCAAAGAAGTGCCCAAAGAAGATGTGGCCGAATGGGTCAGTACTGAAAAATAATTGATTACCATTTGTTTGCCATTCCCAACACTAATGTATTTCTTACCATAATAAGAAAGTGTCGAAGTATATAATTTGGCCTTGTTCATCCCTCTTATCAGGATCTTTCACCGTTGATATATATATATATAAATTTTCAAAATTAACTAAAAATATCGAACGTTAACATCGTTTTGGAAATTTTATTTGAAAGCTTGTTTATAGAAGAAAAAAGACTTATATGTTTTCGATGACCATTCAAAGTGAGGAATAATTGCGGAAATGCACTCAATCCTTATCATTGTTCACAAACTATGATTCTGTGCATTGGCTTCGAAAAGGATTCCTTGTTCTTTGTTAGACATTAATCTTTTTGTATATTCCGGAATAGCTTTAAGAATATTCGTTGAGAACTGAGATTAAATTGTTTTAGAAATTTATTGAGTCCTTTGTCTCAAACTGTCAATTAATGGATAAATTGATGGATGAGTCAAATGAATGATTCCCTTCTGAGAAGAGAAGTGAAGAAAATAATAATAAAATTCCATTTAGTGATAGTTTGCTTGATTTGATTCTCACAAATACAAACCTGGATATAATGTATATTCAATTGAGTTGTAATGGGTTTGAGTCGACAACAAATTGTATTTTCTATTTTTGGAATTCAATGCAAATAATAAAGACTAACAGAGATCTGGGAATAGCATTCTCTGCACAGTTTCTATAGAATTAATGTTAAAAATGGTTGAATCGATTGTTTGCCAAAAATCTCATTTCGAGAAATAATTAATTTGAAAACATTTGTAATATTAAAATCAATTAACAAAAATGTTGTTTCCCGACTAATTGACACTTCAGACCGAAAGTGTTATAATTGAATATCTCATATTTTCTGACTAACACTGACTTCTAATTTAAATGTTTCAATTATTTTCATTTCAAAACTTGTAGGTCTTCTGTGAACTGCCAAAAATGCGAACAAAAGTATGTTTGATATATAGAAGAGATACCCCGACAATAAGATGTGTATAGAAAATATGATTTCAAGCGTATAAACAATACCCAGCTATTAAATGAACTATAATCGACATTGACCAATCTAAGGTTACAGTTGAGCAGAATACTTTGTCATTGAGCAGAGGGTCATTCACTATTTCTTAGTTGCATTCGGGGCTTAATCTGGAAAATGTTTCCTATTATACATCTTATTGTTCGGATATCTCTTCTTTGGTTTTGACAATATTTCTATTATGATTAAAATGTCAGTGAATTTGACGGTGACTTTTTAAATTATCAATATTGTTTAGTTAATGGAATGTTCGGCCAAAACCAATTCAAATGTTAAGGATATATTCAAAGCGTTTCTTCAATTGGCGCGCATTCCTTTGCCATCAGACGAAGGGCTACGCCGCCGTTCCAGTGCTCAGGCTAGAGTGCCCAATGGAAAGCCAAGGTTTGCTGGTAACACAACATTGAGTCCGAATCACGGTATCGTCGACGCAGAGTCAGGGGCCGGATCTACTCTCGGACAACGACTTAAGCCTCGCAGTAGGAGCTTAATCAGAAGGACATCGAAGAAAGTGAACAAATCGAGAGAACCGGCCTCTGATGCCGACGACTGTGCCATCAGTTGATTGCATACAAACACTCCAAACAAATATATTTTTCAGTTTATTTATTATTTCCAAAGACTCGCCAATTATGACAGAAATAGTTAAGAGTCTACACAACAAAAATATACACAAAAAATAAACAACAAAAAAGTTTTCTAAAACTTCAAATGTCGAGCATATCATATGAATCACGGATTCAATGAAAATACATTTGACAGGAATTTAAACCAAAGGTTTTCTGTTTTATATTATTGTTATTTATTTGTCAGTAATAATTTCAATCATCAGATCAATCAGTAAAGCAGTGATTCTGAGCCCAGTTTTGCTAACTCTTCACAAACAAAGTGCAAATTCCAGCTATTTTTCCGTTTAAAGTATAGCTTTCTGAGTACTGTTCGCACAAGTGCTGGAAACTTGACTCTAGAAATCAAATCAAATATCATTCAAAACTATTTCAAACATAAAATAAGGGCCAATCGTCAAATAAAAACATAACTTATCAGAGATTGTCTCATAAATTATTTTACTTATATTACCAGTCATTCAATAGAAATGACAAAAAAAAGTTGATATAAAAACGAATAACACTTTTAACTTATCATAAGATTTATTATCGGATGAAGAAATCGATATCAAGTGTATAAAAAATGTTGATTTTTTTCTAAAATAATGTCAGGAATAAAGTGAAAATTATTGCCCACTTATGAAAAGGGCGATCCATTCAACTCTTATAACAAATACTCTTTCAATTTTGGAAAAGTAGATTAAAGTTTATGTTATTATTCGAGAAATATTTAGTTATCAAATCAAATAAAACTATTTAATCGATTGAGACTTTCTTTTCTCATTCACCAGTTTTGTAAATATTGATAAAAATTATTTGTATTCAAAATTTATTAATACATTTCATTTGTTTAACATTCAATTGTATTGAAAGATATAAACATTTTTCATTGAAATTATAAATAATTATAACTTATTGTTGCGTTTGAGTATTTGATTATAACTTATGTTCTGTAAGTAAAATGATTTTAATCTAATTTCATATTTATTATTATTGCTATTATTAAATTGTTTGTGAAAACAAGACAAGCTCAATTTATTCTCATTCATTAGATTTTGTTCATCTCAAATGTAATTCTGTTTTATTTGTATTGAAAAATAAGTTTTTATTATTCTGTAAATAGAAACACAGAATAAGGCCAAGAATAGTATCTTTGTGTGTGTGTGACGAGAGTAGTCCATCTTTTATGAGTCTTGAATATTGAAGAAGATGTAGGAACTGTACAGTCTATTGAATGGTGTTGAGGTCAATTCAGTCTTATTGTCTTACTGTCCACAACGTGGGAAGACATGGCTTTGCATAGGAAACAGAGCGACACAATAGTCTAGTTACTCATCATTAGCTCAAATAAAACTTCAGTCAATAGTCGTTTCGAAACATTCATTGCTTAATTGATTACCATTTTTAGCCTTCCTCTCAGCCATTCATTCGATTAATGTTTTCTTATATGCTGTGCTACTAAAGTGATAATTGCCTCCAAATGATTCAGTTATTAAGTCATCACAAAAATTCATTTCGTTGGTACTTCTAATGCAATATTGATTGATAACAGGGTTTTGTCACAATTTTTTATGGCATTTTGGTTCAGGAATTCTCAATCTAACCGTAAATTCTATAATAGATATAATAGAAAAAAGATTAGAAAAATCGATTTTCCACACAAAACAAACTGAACTACCGATTGGTATTTAAGAGCAGTCATTATCACAACCCTTGACGTCATCTTGAATAATTTTCTGTCAAGTATTAATCATTTGAATAAGTTGTTTGGGTAAAGAACCATTTTCATTTGCTTTCCAAGTATATCCAAAGATCTCATTAATACCTTTTTTGTTTATATATAATTTTTTTGGTGTAAAACTACGACTAAGTTGATATTCATGTCTAAAATACATAAATAAGAATTAAAATGATTTATAGTCGAAGTAAAGTTCAGCCAATTTTTTGCCGATATTAGAAAAACATCTTTAATATCAGAATTGAAAGGTTGAAGGCTTGGAATAAATGATCCAAATATTTATTATTAGAATACTAACAAAATTCAATACAGAGAGTAGTCTTATCTGTTTTAATGAATTTTAAAACAAATAGACAAAGGCTTTGATTGAAGTGAAGAGGAGTTGTTGTTATCTTTTAAATTGAAATCATTTTTCAAATTTTTAAAACTTATAAAAACAAAACAATTATTTATTCTTTCAGAATGTTTTCCATTAGAATACCTTTTAAAGAGTTTTCAATAGTGGGCTCTTTTAGAGAAAAACATTTCAGCGATTTATAATCTTTATCAATACAAACAGAAAGATAAATTTTGATTCGAGTAACCAAGATGCCATAATCATTGGCATTACTAAAAGTTTTTTTTAATAATTAAATTAAGTAAGGATAACCTGATAACCTTTCATGCAATTATACCTACAGTAAGCATAAATATGAAGCTTAATAAATAATCTTGCTAATTACACTAATTGAACTGCAGAAAACCTTGGTCATTATTCTTATTCTGCTTTTAGTTTTCCATTATCTAAATAAAAACAAAAGTAAAACTACAGATACCTAGAAATTCGAAGAAAACTGAGTTTTTCGACAAAATATTTTCTTATATTTAAAACGAGTTTTGAATAGATTTCGAAATAATATATCGAAAATAATGAGCTTATAGTCTATGAAAAATGCAAAATCCTGATAGAAAATCGATAAAACTGTATCCGTTGACTCAAACTTTCATTTAGTTCTCATATTTATTTTATTTCGTTTTTTGAACCAAAACTTTTGTCATTTTTCGTCCATTTAATTAACTTTCATTTTTGTTCTCAAACATTAAATATATGACTGAAAGTCAAGGCTTCTATACTCAGGAAATTTAAGCTAATTCTGCACAGAACTACAATTACCAAGGAAGCTAAATTGAAGTAAAATACTTGATATAAATCCATATTGACGTTAAAATCTTTTTATTATGAGATAATTGTTTAGGAGCTATGCTTTGGAGAAATTATAAAATTGAGTCTTTAGTAAATTATACTATTTTAGCATCAAAATTGAGGTAACATCCTTGATCATTCTTGATTATCTGATTATAACAATATTATAATATGAAAGGACAAAATAAAAGCATTAATCGATCGGCTGAAGAGTATATTAGACATTCATTTCATTGCATTTAAAAGTGTTTATCTTTAATAATAGATATGAAAATTAATTAAATGAAAATTCAATCAATCATTTTCAAAAAAAATTGCAAATGAGCAAGTTTGTTTGTGTGTGAAAGTTCTATTGGTAAAAAAATTCTTTATCTTTTATCTTATGATTCAATTGCATAGTTATAGCTAGGATTGCCAGGTAAAGAAATAGTAATCCAGGACAATTTAAAAATGGTAGACAAAAATCCAGGACATTACCAAGCCAACATATATGAAATCCATCAGTTTTAGAGGACAACCTATTTCGATCATGTTTTTATTGATAAACTTTATCAAAATTCAACAAAAATGAAGGACTGTCTTAGAAATCGAGGACGTCTAGCAACTCTGTAGTTATAGCACAGGGATTGTCAGACAGACATAAGTACATTTCAGAAGTAGACACCAAAGTCATGATTAGCATATTATTAAGCCAATGTTTCAGACTTATCCTAAAAGTTGTCGTATGTCTACTAAAGTTCTATAATAAACAGGCATTTTGAATGTTCATTGAAAAATTAAGAATTAATTAAACTAGAATTCTTGCAACTTTCGACGTGGGTATTTTACTTTATTCTCTCATAATTAAAAACCAATGTAATCTATTTTAAATATATTTCAAACTCAAATATGCTTCTTATAAAGCTTAATTAATTAATTTCATAAACTAGTTGTGTTTGAAAAGTTGCATTGTATGGTAGAGCAATTGCCAGGTATTCCAATTATTTTTCTATCACTTTCAATGATGTTTTGTATTCAATGAATGCAAACTTAGAAGTGTAAGGAAATGATAGGCCATCAGAATAGCTAATCACAGCTCCAACTTCTAATTAGTCAACAAATCGACAATTTTGAATTCAAACCCATAAGAATTGGACAGTTATTCGTGAATTTAAGTGAAATAATGAGTTGTTTCACAATTTAAAAAAACTTCAAATCATTTAACTGAAAATTTTGAATATTTGTCTCCTGACTGTTGAAGACTTCTGGCAATGATTATGTGATTCCGTGCCTGTAATTTGCGTAACAATAGTTGATTAGTGAATATTTTATACATTTATTCATTAATAATTTAATGACTATTTTAATAGATTGGTATTCAAACAAATTATGCCTCAAAGTTATAAACTTTAGAGATTTGAGTGAATGACAAAACAAATGAATTAATTATAATTTTAAGTAATTGCCTGACATTTGAATTATTAATCGCGAATCTAATCTTTGTATTATAAAAGTTAATATAACTTTTAGTTGAAAATAGTTTTTTATTACACAAAATCGATAGATGTGCAAGGGGGAACTTGCTGAAATATTTTCCCTTAGCTCCGAGATTTGGTGATCTTATGCCCCTAGGCTTGAAGAAAATTGTCCCATAAAATGTAGAGAAACTGACACCTATTAAAAATTGCAATTTTTAGTAATGGCGACCAAAAACCCGTTATTTGTTTATTTTTGTCATTTTAATGAATTTAAAGCCAAAGACAAAATTTGAGTTTCAACTCAAAACTTAAGTCATATTGAAAATGTGAATTTGAGAATCACTCAAAAAGTTGACTGAAGTTTACGCGATTGTGACCAAACATATGCTAAACAAGGATAAAATATTTTCCATCAAATTTAAAATAATCGAATACTTAAATCAGTTGTCCCACTTAGTGTTAAAAGTAGGGCTCAGACTAGTGTTAAAGAAGGGACCTCTCATAGAGAATACATGGAGAAATCTTTAAACTCGCCTAGTT
>JAQIWP010000738.1:0-20823 GCA_034695525.1 Euzetes globulus | reverse complement strand
ATTTATTAGACTTTTTATAAATCATTAAAACATTGTTTTTAAATAACATAAATCTCATTGAAATTTGTTTAAAATATAAGAGAATTTACTTTATTTTGTTTTAACACATAATAGTATTAGAAAGAAATGCATTAGTTTTTAAAAAGAAGTTTTTAAATAATTTAAAACCACTGAACAGACTATGAGTTTGTTTATAATAACAGCTATTTTTTAATATACAAATAAATTCTGAATTTAAAAAGTGATATAAAATTATATAAAAACACATTAAAAACAAAGCTATAAATAATTGTAAAACATTTATAACTAAAACTAAAGTGCGAGTCATTAGGTTTTTCATTACTAACTAGTCTTATATGAAAATATGAATTTAAAACCAAACACTTCTGACTATTTGTAACATATTTTTACGACAACGCATCCGAAGGCAAACGGGATTTTTGATTAAATTGAAAAAATATAAATAAATTGTCTAATAATTTAATAACAAAATCCAGTCTAACATTCATTTCATTTATTTGTTTTAAACCTGAATTTCAAGACAAATATTTTCCTGCAAATAGTGTTCAGATAATATCGAAGCTATTTATTCTGAGCTCTACTGAGGCCTAACTTTTTAGTTTGCAGTCATTATTTCCGGCCACACCTGACGGCTATAATAGCGATAATACTAATTGAATGTCACACAAACCAGTACTGATAGGACAGGTATGCAGTGTTATAATGTTTTTAGCCAAAGGTGTGCTGAGCAGTGCCTACGAACTGATGACTTTTGTGAAATAAAACAAAACTTAAAATATGGCACAAAAGTTTTGCGCAGATTTAAGTGCAGGGAATCAGTGGTTATGTTTGTTATGGCAGCGACACCGAGACTGGGAATGTGAGGATCGGTCGATACAACATTCGGCTCCTCTTTTGATTTTTGGCTGCAGTCAGAGATCACAGTCAGAAGTGAAGACTGTCAGCACTGAAGCACAGGTGTATTTGAGACTCTATGACTCCAACACAATAATGAGAATTATAGTAAGAGTCAGACCAATGGGTGAAACCAATGCATAGCAATGCAAAACCAGGTGCTCTAAGAGTCTGAACATTGCATATTTAGCCATAGAATCTAGCAATAGTCTAAGACAAACTGGTGGAGACGCCAAGTCTGATGTGCACCTGTTCGCAGAGCTGTTCGCAGAGCTGTTCACTGAGCGGTTCTCAGTTCAGACGCCAATTCACTTATTTATAGTATGACTTAGTCTTAGAGTAGTCGTAGTAATAGTAAGCAATAGTAAGTGAGTCTAAGTATTGGCGCTTAGGCTGTGCTCTGCGATAAAATACAAGCACAGGTGTGGTGCAGACTTTCTGGAGACACAGTTTCCCCCATAGTTTGTTCACCCCTATTGACACCTGCAGTTTCTCAATCAGTGTTTTGTTTCCCACACTCTTTGCATTCTTGTCAGATGCGACCGAAGCACACACTCAGGCCTCAGAGTCAGCCCATCTGCTGACTATTCCCATGGCTAACCAATCGTAAGCAGATGCCACTAGACTTGTATGAAAACCCAAACTCGCGTCTCTCTAACAGACTCTTTTCCGCGGATCCAATTAAATTCACTGAACATTAATTTGAATGAAAATCAAGTTTTAGATAAGTATTTAAATCTATTTCCAGAGATCACTAAATTTTAAGCCATTTTTATAATTCGAAAAAAATATTAAATTTAAGTAAAATCAGAAATTTCTAAGAAAAGACAATAAACCCATTAAATCATTAATTAATGTCTAAACTAACAAAAATTTGATGGACTCATCACTAAATAATGAGTGAAGTTTTCAATGGTTTTGGGTTAAAGCGGACACTTATTCAGTGAGTGATTGGGTTGAGTTGAGCCCAAGTTGTAGTCTATGAGGCACATCCTCATTGGTGGTTAGGTTTTCGCCCTCTCCTGCTTTTGGTATATAAAACTAATGCCAATGCGTAGCAAAAATCACATAACTGTGAAGTCAGGACACGATATCTGTGCTGTTCTGTCGTTTGTATGAAGTGTTTGCAATCCATTGAATATTTACTGTTTTGGATACCATAGCCATACCATACCATAGCTGTGCTCTCAGTTTAGCCATATTTGACTGGAATCGCAAATCTGTGTCAAACCTTACTTAATTCGTGGCCACATTTCCAGGAATATATACTTAAATTGAACTCTGATTTCTGCAAAAATGACCAAAATTTGCAACAAAGATACGACAACTCGAGATGAGTCGAGCAGTTCTTCAATGTCTGATTCCAATGGTTTGCCGCCAGCGAAGAGTTTATCAACAAATAAAGTAAAGAAGTCAACGACGAGTCACAAAATGGATGTATCCAACGATGAAATGCAATCGCTTTTAGCCAAACTGAAAGAGTTGGTGCCAAACATCCCCCGCCACAAGAAGGTGTCCAGACTCGAGATCATTCAGTATGTCATCGACTATATCTTCGACTTACAGCTGGCCCTCGAGTCACATCCGCAATCGATATGTCAGCCCCTGAATAACTCGAGTCCCACGTCTTCGACAAGTCTTAGACAACCGCTGGCTATAAAGTATTCCTCTTAGAAGACAGTGAAGAACACTAACCAATCATTCGAGTCATCCCTTCATCTCATAGTTTTTGATTATTTTTTGACTAAAATATATATTAAAACAAATTATTGTTTGGTTTCAATGGTTTCAGTGAATTGTATGTAAAGTATGTATTGAATAGAAAAGAAGTTTATAAGAATTTAGAGTACAATCGATGTCCTAATATTTGGTAGAAGAACAACAAATCTCAAGAACTTTGATTTAAACCTTCTAATGATTTTTTTGGTTTGTTTTTCTTTAACCCAAAGAAATTTGTTTTAATTTAAGAGAAGAATACAATTATTTAATTATTTGTAAATATGTTTCAAATAATGAATAGAATGTTATAAATGTTTTGAAGATTTTGATGATTTATATTTCGATTTTTATTTTTGTTTTGTATAATAAATAACATTCACAGAAAATATGAATAAAGAAATTCAGTAAAATTTAATTCAATCTATGATTCAATTTATTTCAATTCGTATTTCAATGCATTTATTCTTCAATTTCCTCATTTAGACCTCCTTTTCCTTTTAAAAGCCTCTCATGTCTGCAGTCTATGCCTTGAAATGCAAAGACCATTGGAAATGACTGCGAGTCTGATTAAAATGAAATAATTATTTTGATTCAAATTTGTTGGTTTGAAGTTTCGATTAAAGCAATGTATGAAAGCCTTAGTCGATCGCAAATCACAACATTTTATCAAAATTCCTTTGACTTGAAGTATAACTAATGAGTTGAAAGACTTATTGTGATATTCAAAGTATTCTTTGAAGTGAACCGGGATCTCAAGTAATAGGATCGGATAGGACTGTATTTCTTACATATTATAATATTATATAAAGGCTCACATTTGGACTCATATTCGGCGAACAATAAATATTTTAACGTTTGCTTCCTATGAATCTGAGTTCCTGAGCACAGCTGTGGACAGGGGAACCAAAAGCCTGAACCATAACCCCCAGATGTTTCTTGAGCTACATCTGACAAATGCTGGTTTTTTGGCTCTCAAATTGACAATAAATTGGCCCAATTGTGTCAAATAGTACTCATTTACATTAAAAGATTATCCTCTCATTAAACTGATGCGAAAGTCCATCGCAAGTTTTCACAGTAATCTTAGGTCAAACAACCACGCAAAATCACATGCCCTGGGTTATTGCCCTTGCTTTGCTTATAATTAATAGCAGGGGTATGCAAGGGGGATCAGGCTTGGGAAACGAAAATGTTGGTCGCGCAAGCAAGGTGGCAATTTCTTGTAATGACGGTCAAAAATGGAACTTTTTGTCTCATTTTAAGAAATTTAGCCTTGCAACTTTAATAATAGCTTAATTGGGACTCAACTAAGCTAATCAACGCTTTAAATTATCAAAATTAAGCGTATTTAATAATCAAATGGCCGCTTTTTTGTCCGCCATTTTGAAAATATCGCCCTAATTCACGGACCTTGCACATTGCTGATTAATAGGTTATTAATTAGTAACCATTGCTAATCTCTTTAGACTTATCACTAGAAATAATTGCAATTTATAATTAATATATTCTTTGTCACTTATTGTCTCACTTTTTATTGTTTTTTTAATTAAAATTATTTTTGACTAATAGAAAAAAAAGTAAATTAATGTCGAGTCAAATGTTTCTCAACAAGATTTCAAATTAATCTATTTTTAAAAATTGTTTTATCAGTTTTGTTATTTTCAAATAAATATCTGATTGAAATCTAAAACCAATTCAACTAAAAGTGCAAAAAAGTTATGCATTAAATTAGAAGTCATATCAAAAATAACTCAGATCTGACGTCTGGGATGTTTTATTGAAGATCTGGTAAGTGATTAATGAATTACTGATTTTAAAGGCGCGTAAAAGTAATCGATTTCTATAATCAAAAGTTGTTGAAAATGCTGAAGACTTTTGGCCTCTATTAAAGTGATTGCTTTGAAAGACATTCAATAATTGGATTGTTCTCTAAGTGTTGATAATTTAATTACAAAAAATTATATTCAGAGGCAATAAATTTAAAATTTGAGATAAAATCAAAATAAATGGAATGTTAAACACGAGTCAAAGTTGTGTTGAACACAAGAGCCGCAGATGTTGTTCGGCATATGGAGGTTGCAATGTATGTCCCACTGTATGGCACTCTATGCCGATACTGTTCACTGCTCTTCAATGATGTTGCTCTTGGAAACTGACGGCTCGTCACCATATGTTACAACCAATCATGTAATGGACGGGCGGAACTGTCTCACGGGAATAGACTGTACACCTTTTTCACATATTTATATTCATAAGCTTTGGGTTTATTTTAATCTAATTGAATGCAATGATAGAAAAACCTGCTCTCCATGTGTTCACTCCATTCTGTTCTCTATTCTTCTCATTTTTAACGATAATTTGCGGAAAAATTAACCGACAAAAGGATGGGCTCTATGTTTGTTCTGATCAATGACTAGCATTCAATTGACTCAAATGGTCGTCAAAATGATCACTAATTAATGAAAATGGTTGTAAACGATATGACGATATGACTCCCATTTCAAGATTAAACTAATATTTTCTCAAAGATATGGCACTCGAAATGCCGTTTCTTTACCACAAATAACAGACAAATGTAAAAAACAAATAAAAGTGCTGAAAGGCTAAACATTTTTCACCTAGATACGCTAAGTGCTGTGCGGCTATGCCTTTGTACTGCAATTTCGTTATGCCTTTTAAGAAGTAATAATATCTTACTTTTTATTCGTTTAAAATGCTCTTTGATTGACACGAATTAAACGAGTCTTACGCCTAATGTATGAGTCAATGATTTTTAACTTATATTACCAGCAAATGTGTCGTTCGAATGGTAGGCCCAGTGCTGTGACAGACTGTATTGAACAGTTGTAAACTGTGTGGCACAGCACCGGCAGCTGTATTAGAACCTATGCTTTCAATAATAGCCATAGAAAAGCAAACATTAATTCTGTGGTAATGAAAGGACTTTAGGAATAAAATGTACTAGTTCAGCTGTATGATAGATTTCACATTCAGTTTAAGTTTATTAGAGTTGCCTTTCGATGAGAATAAGTGTTCGTTCAATTCCCACGACAAGACCTGGTCTCTGGTCAGGGCTGACAATATGGAGCTTTTCATCAAAAACAAGTCGCGTGTCGTATATAAAGAGTATTTCATTCAATATTGCATTTCATATAAGTCGAGTGCATTTTTGGCCCGGAGTCCAAATGCCATACGAGTGCTGTGCGGATGCCATCGCACGTGCCGTATATGTGACTCATTCGAGATAATAATGCAATTGTTTCGAAAACTGGTCTCGACTTGAACTCCAACTCTGAAGGAGAACACAAACCGTGTTTTTGCTCTTATTTGCAATTTTCCTAAATTATTGATCGCATGAACTGATAGTAAATCTTGTTTTGCATTTGTTTATGGATTAGGAATACGAGACTTAATTACTAGAAATCAAACATCTTTTGCCGTTTCTATTAATATTTCAGAACTAATCAAACGGAAGATAATGAGAATGTAATTCAATTTATTCTCTAAATTCAGTCACTTTCGAAGCAAACATTTGTTTGAATTCTTATCGATTGTGCGAAACAACAAATGATTGATTACTCATTCATTTAATCAAACGATGACTGACTGCCCATCAGTTTCGGGTGAATCAACTGATTATCAGTCACGTGTCTTATCAAGATTAATGAATCGCTCAGTCACATTTTATTAAGCATGGTCAGAGGTTCACCATTGCTTTAAATGATATTTTGCTTTAATTCAAGTCAGATTTTGGCAAGTACATCTTAGCATATTCTTTAAACTTCATTTGATCATTAAATAATTGATAGGTACAGCAATTGCAGACAAAGCACATTAAATTAGGATATAAGTAAATGAAAATAGGACAAGAAACAAACTTGTTTGAAATTCTAATCAATTTCTTTCATGGTTATTGAAAGGACTTTAAATGTGGAAGACTTGTTCAAATTGTACTAAAATAAATAATTTGTAAGAAATATCATCAATTTCTTTGAAGGGAGGAAGTGTGTTGTGCCGGCAGGAGTCCGAACAAATAAGAACTGAACCCTTCTAATAGCAACCCTTTGGTCAGTCGTCACTCATATTCCTTAGAAAGTAGGTTCGGTCGGACAACACATTATGTCAGAGATCGGTGTTGTAAAGAAGGGTCGAATTGAAAGCCGATATATTATGAGGAAATGATCATAAAAGCCGAGTTTATTGTTTGAAAGTCAAAAGATTTTTGTTTCTTTAAATATTTGAATTCAATTAATGTTTGGAGAAGTGTTCGGAAAAATATTGAAATTTTGTTTATTCGTTAACTTTTCGTCAAATACTCAAAGATTATGGAGACGTTTATTCTTAGCCTTTGGTTCACAAGACATGTGTGTGTTTTGTGGCTCTGTTTCTAAATTTACTGTTTTTAGACCTTTGCGTCGATGATCGCAATGCGTCGAAGATATGCCATTCATTGTTGGTCTTTGGCTAACCTTAACTTTTATGATACATGTGCTCCAAATGCATACAAACAAATGTTTGCACTCCTCTGAGAAACTGTTTGTGTGAGTCGATCACTGATTATGTGGCAATCATTGAGATCACAGTATTTTCCAATATGTGATAACCAGAGCTTAATCGCACAGATGGCCAATACATACATTTTGCATATACTCTACTTATTAAGATTGAACTGCTGTGCAATAGAGGACTGGCAGGCATTTGATGCACATTTGGTCCTTTCATATGATTAGATGAAACGTCGGCCAAATGGTCTCCCCATTGGTTTTAACCTGATTAAGGGCACAGCCGGTGATGTGTCGGTCCGATGTCAGACACATTTGCTCATCAGATGCGAAATTGTCATCAAATAAATGAAAAGACAATGCATTTTATGTTTACCAATAAGCTTACAATACATGCAACTAATGAATAGGTCTTCTGTGCGATGAATGTCTGCAATGTTTTTCGATGAGCTCTGCTTTCAGGCCATAAATCCATATAAAAGTTGGCTTTAGATGTGTTCACATCATTAAAAGCGATCAATACTCTGTACGAAGAGTGATATGATAATGGATGCGATGCACAGCCTTAGAAAGTATGACAGAGAGGCAGTCGATGCGACAGTATGTGTGTGTCTGTGCATTGAAGCCATCGCTGCTATGACTCCTATTCCTTATTTAGAGTGGATTTAATTATTTCGCATCAAAAACCTTCAATTCCTAAGTTAGTCAGCATTTGTATGAATCCATTAGTATTTCACTATTAGATTTATGTCGATCTGAGTGCCGCCCAACACATGTCCCCCTTTTTTAATTCATCGTCGAAATACAAAAAAGTGCATCAAATTAGACAAGTATTCATTTCTAATAAACATTTGATAATACATTTATTGCATTATGTAAAACACAAATCTGGGAATTGAAAAGTTTGACATAAATTCAGAGCTTTTCAGCGATCAGTCGTTTACTGAAAACATTTCCATTTGTTTTGCTTTGAAAGTCGATATCTTCTCGCTTTCGGTCATTTTGGAGGTCTTAGCTGTAAATCTTTTTTGGACTCATATTATTCCCATCATTCATACAGTTCTCTGCAATAATTTAAAGGACCGTTGGTTTTAGAATAACAGTGAATGTAAGTGAAGAGACGAAATGGTATATAATCTGGAAAAACAATTCTTGTCTATCGATGTATAGCTACCGCTCTTAAGCACGACTCTCATCAAACTATCTTAAAAGCTCTTCAATTCTTATCAATTGAGACCTGAAATCCCGATAAATAGTCATTTGACGACTTGTTTTTATACTTTTCTTTTGTTTATGACTGAAATTTGGACCTTAAATATTGATTTATTTAATTTTCCCACAACTCAGAGCTTATACTAAATATTTTTATCGCTCTCAAAATTTTCCTATCAATGAGAAAATCTAATAGTTTTTCTGTTCTCGACTACAAAAGAATTTAATTTAATGCATGAATCGAGTCATTGAATGTCTGGAATGTGACGAATCAGCGCTACAAAAATTCAGTTATTAAAAGAGTCCAGCTTAATCCAGCTGCACTCGACTGAATATTTCCTCAATCAAATGCATTTCATTTGATTAATATTTGTCGCTCGAGTTTATATTTCTTTAATAATTCAAAGATTTCATTAGAAACAAAACTTAACTGAGCTTTTGTTTGTCTTTGAATAAAAAAAATGCATTTCGTTTTCAAATCGATTTTGAAGAGTATTAACGAAATTAAAGTGTTTTAAAATTCCACGAAATATGTCTTCAGTGCTAATAATGCGATTCTAATTCAATGCGAGTCTTAACTCAAGAGCTCACATCAAATCCCGGAACAGAATTGAAGATTTTGTGTTTGCTTTTAATTCTATTGTAAATTATATCCTATTCTATGGTTTAAATTTAATTGAAATAAAAATCCTTTTTAATGGCGTTCACAACAAATATTAAACAACAATAGAAAATCCAAATAATAGTGAAGTCCTCCATAAAAATGTCGTTTAAAATGAAAATGATTTCATCGATAGTGAAATGTTTATGAGGAAAGAGTCGGCCCTTAGAGTAGAGGGAAAAGTGGAGAAAAGCGGAGATAACGGCTCGCAGTCAGACATAGAGATACATCACATCATAAATAGTTTGTTGCTATGGAGACATCACAGAGATGTAGCTCTTCTTTATTTAGGATCGGAACAGAATAAATGCGAACGAACTGCACATCTTTCAACTCTCTGGTGTAATACTGGAGTCAACTAATGCTTATATACTGAGGCTCTCATCAAATGAAAAATTCAGTGCAAAAACTGGTCGTATTCTTCCATTATTGACGAGAAGTTGTGTTACATTTGTCTGTGTATTTCAGAAGTTCTTAAAACATCACTACAAGAGCTCAGCTGAAGAGCTCAAGAATTCAAAGCTTAAAATAGAAAAAGATATACAAATTATTATTAAGGATTAAGTATTCGTAGCGCACCTGTCATTTAATACCAGCTAAAAAAGCGAAGCGAACAGTCATTAATTTAATTGATAAGCGTTGTATCAGAGCATAACAAAAGTGCATCTCTAATGACTGCACACCTGCACTGACTGCACTCCTCTCTTCACTACTATATGTCACGTATGGCTTTTGGAAATCGTTTTTCCTAAAAATAATTTATTCCATCCATGTGCAAAGAGGCACAGGGGGTAATCTAGGCCAATTGTTGACCGCATATATACTGATTTTAATTTAAAATTCATCGACCTCCTGCTTACAAAGTTATCTTGATACTTTGTGATCCTTTAATTTAAAGCACATCTTTTCGTAAATTTTTCAATATTTTCATTTGAAGTGATTTTGTCTATAATTTTGTATAGAATTTTGCTTCAGAAAGGAAACCCCAAACTTCAGAATAAGACTCGCATTTAATAAAAATTAGGCGAATATTTCACGAAACTGAACTGAAAATACCGGTTTTTAAACATAATCTTGCTCATCCCCTATTATTATATGAATCAGTTTTCAAGACTAAAATTTCCTATTGTTGTGCAACGATATTATCTTTTTTTACACATTTCTTGTGATAACTAAAATTGAATCACGAAATAAATCAAAACAATTTTTTGAAGCTTTTCTTTTAGATATAGTAATGTCACAAAAAATTTAATTTTTAAACATTTCGTGTTTGTCTATACAGATGTGAAGCAGTAGTTCCTCAGTCGACACATCTGTATATGTTTTGAATGTTGTTTTCAAAGAGCGTTTGTCTTCATTTAGGAAACAAATTCCAATGAGAGTTGTGTTGCCTGTAATCCAAATGCTTTATCGGTTATATAATACACTTTTTCGCTTCTCTGCGTATAATCCCTATAACTAAGAGCACACCTGCACTCAAGCCCACAACTCTGACTCCCTTTCATCTCCTTTCTTTAAAATATGTTTTACAGAAATACAAACCTCAGAGTTATGTATAAAAGAAGTTTTGTGGAAAAACTGCAAAACAGACAAACATAGAGACAGACAATGGCTATTCTCTCATTGCTATCCTTTGCCTCACTCTTCACTTGATTAACACGTATTACTAATACAGCATTAGGTTATATAAGAGAAAGACTGTCCGCATCTGTATCTCTACTCTAATTTAGTCGCATCTGTCTCTACCCCCACAGGGCTTCGAATCTCCCGTTTCATTATTATTGACTCGATTTGGATCTGCATTTTGCTGACATGTATTAACTCAGATAAACATCTAGTTTTCGGCAAATCAGTCGAAGATAAGACAATTTATTTAAATTTATTAAATCAACACTTCTTTTAAAATTTACTTTAAGAGAGAATTTGAATTCAAAGTAAAATATTCATTAAATGCTATTAACATTCAAAGCATTATTTCGTTTGAAAGCATTTATTCAAAGCTTTTAAAGCAAAAAAATCGATGACTGAAACCGAGAGAATAGCCGAAAGTCTGCCCGTTTTTTTCCTTTCATTGAGAGAGACAGTGATAGTACCGGCTTTACTGTTAAAGCTGTGCTCAAAATAAGTCAATAACTATATCGGAATCATTGGTCGCATAATAAATGCTATGAATATAATACCGACAAAAGAGATTCGCGACTCATCTCTTCCATTGCTTTGATTTGTTTTGATTACTCTATCGAACGATATTGCGATCACTCATCAAATAAATTAGTTTTTATTCTTATATTAAACGAAACTATTAGTTAATGAAAATACTGTATTTTTCAATCTATTAGAAATGTTTTTTAGGAATAGTTATAATGAAAGTAAAGAATACATATTTTGAGTGTTCTTTCGATTCAAATAAACATTAATTGAGAAAAGTTTTAATCAGAATTGGGAATGAAAAAGGTTTTGCCCTCCAATTGTGTGGTCGGCAGGAATATAGACCACTGAGTGCTGAGCGACCACTGCGAGCATTTGTTCATCATTGACTCCTGTGTTGGGTTGGATGTCGTTGCAACCGTACAATCATTGCTTTTGTCGTTAAATTCCTGAAAGTCTTCTGGAATCAATTCATTTAATTTGTCGTCGAAATGTTGGTCAAAATATTTGTCAAATTCGTCATCAAAAAAGTCATTGTCTTTATTGTCATCCATGTTATCATCAATTTTGGATTCCTTTTTGTCGTTAGAATCGAAATGGTCTTCAGGTTCACTATTGTCTGCAATTTCTGAATACTTTTTGCTGAAATAATTGCTTTCTGTCTTATTATTCTGTTCTGTATTGACTATAGTTTTGGGGTACTTCTGGAGCCAATTCAGTAGATTTGTTTGCGATTTCTTTTCTTCACTTTTATTTGATTTCGATTTCTTTGAAGATTTCTGTTCGGTATTCGTTTGTCTTTTATTTGTTGTGATCTATAAATATAGACAATTATCCAATTCTTGGCTAAAAGTAACTATACTTTGAATTTTTTCACGGATTACCTGTTTATGGGTCTGAGGTTGGGTTGGATTCTGTACTTTGTCTGAAATTAAACCTTTTTTACAGCAGTTGTGGCGACAACTCATTTTGTTTGAGCATTTGTGTTGACAGCTTTCACTCGACTCAGGTCTGGAGTTTGGTTCACACGATACGTCTGAGAAGGCAGTCGAGCAGTTGGTCTGAATCAGTTCAGGTGTTACGAGAGTGTCAGCTGAAAAGACAAGCCTGAGTTTGCACTCGACGTCCAGACCCACCATTGAATCACTGATCAGATGTGCGCTCATATAATCGCTTTTATCGTTCTTCTCGATTACAATATCTTTGGTCTCATAAATGCCATTATTTTTTAGAAGTTTTGAGTCAAACAATTGTTGGCAAAGAAACAATCGGTTAGAGTCGTCGCCCAACACTAGATAACAGAAATGACTTTTGCAAAGAGGATCCTTTTCCTTGAGCTCTTCCAAATTCTCCAATTTAACAGTTATTCTGACCAACGCTTCATTTGTTCTCAGATTTTCTTTGTTTTTCTGACTGATTGTTAGCGAATAATACGGCAAACGTTTGACCTTTAATTGAGTCATTCGATCAAATAAATTGATGTAAAGTAAACAAAAAAATGATTAATTAGGAAATACCCAATCAATGAGTTGTGTTCCAAATGGGGATCTTCTGTCAGCCCGAAACTCAACATCTCTGTGATCGGCATTCCTCAGCTGCTCAAAAGTCTGATATTTTTCAAGAATTTTCTTCGAGATTTTGTCTCCGATTCTATTGAATTGTTTAGTGAGTTGTCTGGAGTCGTGCCATAGCTTGGCTTTGAAACATTTGCTTAAAATAATTACATTCAATAGAGTTTTGAAATAAATTTTGGTTTGATTTTGTTCTGTTTTGAAATATATAATATCAGACAAGCATTTGCTGATCCTCTGACCCGTTCTTATGATTCGAATCGACTCCTGAATAAGTGTAGTGTCGGAAATGTTGGAGGTTTCGGAGCCGAAAGTCGTTTGAATGAGACAATTGATTTTCATGTCTGAGCTCTTTATCTTTCCATCGATTGGAAACCGAATTACTTTTTGATTCAATTCATTGAGTATTCTCTTATCCGAAACTCTGATTTGAATTTCTTGAATCAATTCATTGCATTTCACAATTTCTTCGATAATGTCTTTGAGTTCCAAATCCTTTGTAATCATTTGACAGAACTTTTTCATTGTGTCGAATGAAATGTAATGTCTGGCCATAAAACGTCCCAAAGCTGTCGATGATATCTGAGAGAAGGACTCATCCGTTACAATCATATCGGCGTCTCTGAGTTGAGATAACTCTTTGTGACACCACTGGCGCCCGACTTGCATTCCCTGCTCTACGTTTGCGATTTGAATACTTTTTTGATAAATTGTTGGGTTCTGAAGAAGTCTTATATACAGAAATGTCGAACGGATCCAATCGACGGCAATATCAATGGAAGTGACGGTTCGGAGCGCTATCTCTGCGTTCAAGTGTTCGATGAGATGGGAATGGAGTTTACTTTCGATTATTTGAGATCCGTTTGAAAGCATTTCGTATTTAATCCTCTTTTCATTCTTAGTCATAATGACAGCTATAGCACTGGTGTCATACTGTGGTCTTCCCGCACGTCCTATCATTTGCATGATTAGCGTTTCTGGATATTCATGAACCACTCCATTGCATTCAAATTGAGTGGTGTTCTTAATGATGACCAGATGTGCCGGAAGATTAACTCCCATTGACAGAGTTGTCGTTGATATGAGAATTGGTATAAGAGATTCAGTGAACAGCCTTTCGACCACTTCTTTATCTTTTTTATCGAGACCCGAGTGATGATAAGCAATGCCTCCACTTTTAATAAAAGCCATTAATTTCTTGTCTTTGATATCACATCTTCTGAGAGTATTCTCTAATTTTGTTCTTTGATTGAAAGAATTAAAGTAATTGTTGTGCGAATCGGACAGACATTTGGCAGTCATTTCCACTGATTTTCGCGTCGAACAGAATATAAGTGTCGGTTTGGAATCGCAATGACTTCTTATAACGGAATCTAATTTATAGTTCAAATTAATGTCAAACTTGAAGTCGGAGACATCACTGCCACAGTTATAGCCCAATACTATGATCTGTATGCGGACCGGACGGTATGACTCCGACAAGTTATAGCCAACAGAGTTTAATGGCTCCAACCAATGAGCGATGTCTCCCACATTGGGGGCAGTGGCCGACGCTGCCATAAATCGGAGTTTGGGTCCACCACTGGTTCGCAATTGTACCGAACGTAAGGTTTTCATACGACTGATGACGGCCTCCATTGTGGCGCCCCTCTGGTTGTCTCCAATCGAATGGATCTCATCGATAAGCATGAGTTGAATGTTTCGAATGAGAGCACTATTTTGGTTGACTCTAACCATTGAGTCCCACTTTTCAGGAGTGGTCAGCACTATATTAGCGTTGGACAGCTTTTCGTAGTCATCCATCTCTGAGTCACCCGTGAATTGGACACAAATCAGGCCAAACCTTTCGAATGATTTACTGAATTCTGTAAACTTTTCGTCGACCAATTTCTTGAGGGGCGCCATATATATGCACTTCAGACTATTTACCGATTCGTTCCTCTTTTCCAAATCCATCAGATTCTTAATTATAGCCAATTCGAAGACAACAGTCTTTCCAGAACTGGTCGGAGCGCACAGGACTGACATCAAAATAATTTGTCAGTTATTGGAAAGCATTAAAAATGACTGAAAATGAGTTACCGATAGATTTGTCGGAATGGAAGACGTCTTGGAATACTTTGGACTGAACGCAATTGAAACGCGGGAACCGATTGATAAAAACAGGTCGATATTTTGTGGGCAACTCTGACACTGATATCAGAGGAGTTCCATCTAAAGCGGTCACATTATTGCTATTGTCTTCTTCTTCTTCATCTAACTGAACGACATCTGCCTCTTCAACAGCTCTTCGGTTCGATTGTGAATTCATTTGAGAAAAGATCTGACGAAACGAATAAATTTGTGACATTCATGAATTGCCAACAATTCTTGGTATTTGAAATGTTTGAATTATTGTCTTAAAGAAACCACAATTATTTGTCGTCCAAATGCTTTCAATTACTTATATTTGATTCGCAAAGAGTCACTCAATCGACACAATTGTCTATTTTCTCGAAAACTTTCGATTACTTTGAAATGGAATTCAATTCAAACTTCGAACCAAAAACTAATGACTAAAGAATTGAATGAAAGGAATGAATAGAAACACTGCTATCTCTCGACTTAATTCGTAACTAAAACTTTAGATTCAATTGCAATTCACTTTAATTATCAAAAAAAAATCTAATTCCAAATAAGAATGGTTCCAATTAATGAAATAGAGGACAATTAGGAAAATATGGGATCAATTTCTGTACTCAACCAATAAATATTTAATAAATTTATATTATTTAAATATTTTTCTCACACTTTTTTATGAATGAACTCTCAAAATGAAAGTTTCAAACAAATGAGATTTCACTATAAATTTGTCTTCAATTTAGTCTATTTTTGTGAAGTATTAAATGTATTTTGTGGTAAACTTAAACTGTTTGGTCTGTTTTAGCATATATTTAATATTCAGAGAAGTGAAACAGTGGACAATCAGATGAAGAACTTCTTGGAGGCAATTAATGAAAATAATGGTTACGTTGTTTGTGAGACTCAAGTTGTTTAACAATCATCGGTGACGTAGAGTGCAGTAGAGGTAGAGTTGAAAGCATTGGTGAAACTATTGTCACGATTTCATCAGTTGTGTCACTATTCAAGTCAGTATTGCGTTCACTGAATACTGACTACACGTTGCGTTCATTCACTGTTTACTATTTAAAAGCCATTCAATTGTTTTGATTTGGAAAATAATCGATTGTATTGAACAACAATATGGTTAACAAATCGGAGACTAATCCGAGTGGAGATCAGTCGACAGCAGACGGGACTGAAGTGCGACAGAAGAGCGAAAAGGAATTGAAAAAAGAGGCGCAAAAAGCGGCAAAATTGGCCAAATTCAACGAAAAACAGACCAAATTGAAACAATTGAACCAAAATAAAGAAAAGACTGATTCAAATGAACCCAAAAAGGATAAGAAAGAGAAGAAGGAGAAGAAGTCAATCATAACATATGATCGAGACATAAAACCGGGCGATAAAAAGGACGTGACGTCAGACCCGATGCCAGACTCGTATTCACCCAAATATGTTGAGAGTGTATGGTATGACTGGTGGGAAGCCATGGGTTTCTTTAAACCAGAATATGGTGGCAGAGACTTGAGTGAACCGAACCCGAAAGGCAAGTTTGTTATGGTTATCCCTCCTCCCAATGTGACCGGAGTCCTCCATTTGGGTCACGCACTGACCAACGCTATCCAGGACTCAGTCACCCGTTGGAATCGTATGAAAGGGAAGACCACTTTGTGGAACCCAGGATGTGATCACGCGGGCATTTCCACACAAATTGTTGTAGAACGAGCCCTTTGGCGCGACAAGAAACAGACCAGACATGACCTGGGTCGTGACAACTTTGTCGCAAAGGTATGGGAGTGGAAGAATGAAAAGGGAGATCGTATTTATCACCAGTTGAGGCGATTAGGAGTTTCTACGGACTGGAGTCGGGCCACTTTCACAATGGATCCTAAAATGTGTAAAGCAGTGACCGAAGCGTTTGTCACACTTCACGAACAGGGATTGATTTATCGGTCCAACCGTTTGGTCAACTGGTCCTGTACTCTGCGATCTGCCATTTCAGACATTGAAGTCGATAAAATAGAACTGACGGGTCGGACATTGATGTCTGTCCCCAATTATGAAGAAAAGATTGAATTCGGAGTTTTGCATAACTTTGCGTATAAAGTGGAGGGCAGTGAAGATCAGGAAATAGTTGTGGCCACCACTCGAATCGAGACTATGTTAGGGGATACGGCAGTGGCTATCCATCCATTAGATGAGCGCTACAAACATCTTCACGGAAAGCAAATAATTCACTCACTTTTGGATCGAAAAATTCCAATCGTTTGCGACGAGTTTGTGGACATGGCCTTTGGAACGGGAGCCGTGAAAATAACTCCGGCTCACGATCACAATGACTACGAAGTCGCAAAGAGGCACAACTTACCATTCATTAACATAATAACGGATTCGGGTCTGATTGCCGACGGCTGCGGACAATTCAGTGGACAAAAACGATTTGATGCCCGAAAATCTGTTTTGGAAGCACTTCAACAGAAAGGCTTATATCGTGGAAGTATTGACAACCCAATGGTTGTGCCGGTCTGTAACAGGTCTAAAGATATAATTGAACCCCTAATCAAATATCAGTGGTATGTCGACTGCAAAGATATGGCCAAACGATCAGCTGATGCCGTCAGAAATGGAGAGCTCAGAATAATACCTGAAATGCATGAAAAGATTTGGTATCACTGGTTGGACAACATTAGAGACTGGTGTATATCGCGTCAGAACTGGTGGGGACACAGAATTCCTGTCTATTTTGCAAAAGTCAAGGGTCAGACGCCTGAAAACATGGCTGAAGCTGACAACCATTGGATTAGTGGTCGAACTGAAGAGGAGGCGCGACTCAAAGCCGCCAAAGCCTTCAATACAGCTCCAGAAAGTATAGAACTGACTCAGGATGAAGACGTATTGGACACCTGGTTCTCGTCCGGACTGTTTCCATTCGCTATATTCGGTTGGCCCGAAAAGACGAAAGATTTGGAGGCGTTCTATCCGGGTACTCTTTTGGAAACTGGTTACGACATTATATTCTTTTGGGTGGCGCGTATGGTAATGACAGGACTTCAGTTAATGAGAAGCCTTCCTTTCAAAGATGTTTATTTGCATTCGATTATACGCGATGCTCACGGAAGGAAAATGACCAAATCGTTGGGTAATGTCATCGATCCCATTGATGTGATTAATGGCATTTCATTGGAAGGACTGCATCAGAGTCTATATAACTCCAATTTGGACCCAAAAGAGATAGAGAAAGCACAATTGGGACAGAAGGCAGACTTTCCAAATGGTATTCCCGAATGTGGAACCGATGCGATGCGTTTCGCTCTTTGTTCATATATAACTCAGGGAAGAGATATTAATTTAGACATAAAACGTGTGGAGGGCTACAGATTTTTCTGCAACAAGTTGTGGAACGCCGTTAAGTTTACTTTAATGACTTTAGGCTCAGATTTTGTTCCCAATTCGACCAATGATTTGACAACAAACGAGTCGAAGAATGACTTATGGATTCTTAGCTGTTTATACACAGCGACAGAGGCCTGCAATAATGGCTTTGAAAGCTATGACTTTCCCCAGAGCACTAACACCTGCTATAACTTTTGGTTATACCAATTATGTGACCACTACTTGGAAGCAATCAAACCCGTCATTCAGGGCAATGATCCGATTGCTATAAATGCCTGCAAACAAACACTCTATACTTGCGTTGATGTCGGACTACGACTTTTGCATCCATTTATGCCATTCATTACTGAAGAACTATTCCAAAGACTTCCGCGCCGAACAGATCGGGAGCCGCCCAGTATTTCAGTGACGCCATACCCAGAAGTGGATCAATTTACGTGGAAAAGAGATGAACAATTAGAAAGTGACGTCTCATTTATGCAGGATATTATACATAACGTCAGATCTCTTCGGTCTGAATATAATTTGGCGAAAACTCGAGTCAATCTTTATCTGAAATTTGATGGAACCGACACTGAGAACAGAATAGAACCGTTTACCGAATCAATTAAGGTTTGTTTCAATCTCTTGTTATTAGACTTTTGTTGTTTATAATTCAATTTTTATGTCAGGTGTTGACCAGTTCTGCTGCGATAGAGATCGTTAGCAATAGCTCATCAGTGCCTGAGGGTTGTGCTATAGTTCCTGTTTCTGATACCTGTGAGGCATATCTTCTACTAAAAGGCTTTATTGACGTCAAGAAAGAGATCGAAAGATTACAAACGAAGCGCGAAAAAATCGATGGACCCCTCACTAAGTTGAGAACTGCCACCGAAGCTCCTGATTATAGCGAAAAAGTTCCGATCGAAATCCGGACGGCAAACACTGAACGGCTCCGACAGTTGGAACTCGAATTACAGAAAGTGATTGAAGCGATTAAAGCCATTTCTTTTATTAGCGATTAAAACATTTCTCTAAATAACTAATAAATTTTTATATATTTATTGCGATTCTTATGTCAACTATTGTTTTGTCCGCCAATACGTTCCATTCGGGAATTCATAATAATCTAGTGAATCATATTTGATTTGACAGCCATATCCTGCGTTCTGTGGCGCCAAATACCGACCCTTTTTGGCCGACGCCGGATAGGTGAAGTGCTCCGACAAATGGTGCACATATTCTGTCATTCGGTTGTCCATCGAACCACTCACTGCTATGAAGTCCCACATTGACAAGTGCTGAACGTATTCGCAAAGACCAACTCCTCCCGCATGCGGACAGACCGGCACTAATTTGAACATTAATTGTATTTTTATAACAATAAATGTAATTATTTTGTTAAATACCTCCGAATTTGTGAGCCATTAATATGATGGATAATATTTCGTTGACTCCTCCCAAACGACAAGAATCTATTTGACAGAATTGCAGTCCATTTGCCTGAAGATACTGTTTGAATAGCACTCTATTCTGGCACTGCTCTCCAGTGGCCACTCCTATTCCGTAGGGCTTCAAAGCCTAATATATTGAAGATTTTGTGATATAATATTGGAGGTATGTTTGAAATATAGTCCACAGAAATCAGAAGAATAAATCATTGCTGGGTTCAAACATTTTTGGTAAACACATTTGAATGAAAATGAATACTCAATTGAACAATGATGATTATTTCCGTTTATAGGGTTAACCTGGGGTTTCATATTTAAAAAATCTTTCCTGTAGTGATTACTTCTTCTGTGGACTATGATTTGATTAAAGTATGAATGAGTTGTTGAAAATGACCTCAGCTATAGCCGCGTGTCCCAAAACATCGTCAGGAGATGTGGGCTCTTCTATCCATAAGATTTTAAAATCAGTCAATTGTTTCATCCAATCAATAGCCTCATTGACGTCCCATTTTTGGTTGGCATCAACCATAAGAGTGTTATCATAACCGATCTCATCCCGGATTATAGTTAGTCTAATAATAAAGTGTTCTATTAATGTCTGATCAGTCCAATTGAATAATACCTCTTCTTGTCCTCTTCAATACTTGTGCCCACTTTCGCCTAAAAATTGAGTCATTTCTTAAGTTCTTGTAAGTTATAAAAGTATTAATTTATAATTATGTTAGACTTTGATACAAATTCAGGACTTTTAAATTGTATGCAATATTGAGACCATTGAAAGACTACTCTATTATTAATCATTTATCTCAATATATGATTATTGTCAGTTCAGATGACCAACATTTAACACAAAATTCTCTGACCTGTCCAGCTTACAGAATAACCAGTAGGTTAGACCAGGTATATATTATTTATTTAACTATTAATACACTTTAAAATTTTAAAATTGGTTACTTCCCAGGGGTAACCATAGGGCTATAGTATTTATACCCACATGAGATCGAGATTTTACCAAAATTCACCCCCCCCCTAGTTTGAAAAAAATCGGTAAAGAAAAAAACTAAAAAATAAACTGACCATTCTCAAAAATGGCCACCGCGCTAAGCGCGGTGGCCATAATTTCCGACCGATTTCGATAGTTTTATCAATTAAACTGTATTTAAACTGAA
>JAQIWP010000737.1:0-20829 GCA_034695525.1 Euzetes globulus | reverse complement strand
TTGTTCATTTGGAGGTCATATTTGCCGATCTCTACAAACCGACCGCAATCGGCCACACATTCATAACTGGCCTCCAATTTATCGCCGGTCAGGGAATTCAATACCAAATCGACTCCCTTTCCATCAGTGAGTGCTTTAATTCTATACTTAAACTGAATATCTCTGGAACTGAATATTCTATTCTCAGGAATATTGTATTCAGTCATCAAAAACTTCTTCTTATCATCTGTTCCGACGGTCACAAATATATTACATTCATAGTATTGGCATATAGTGATAGCGGCCTGTCCCACACCACCGGCCCCCGAGTGAATAAGTACGCTTTCTCCTATTAGTTTAGAATTAAAAATATATTGTTTTAAACAACTTTTTACATTTTTACTTACTCTTCTTCATGTGTGCCCTCTCAATAAGCCCATACCAAACGGTGCTATATGTGCTGAGAACAGTGACTCCGTCATCCATAGACCAGTGATCAGGTATAACAGTAATGAATCTGTCCATTGCCTGAATAGAAGTGGCGAAACATCGACTTATATCGAAACCCATGACTCTCTCCCCGGTATCACATCGACGACCGGCAAACTCAAAGCCGAGCAGACAGTCATTCAACAGTGACTGCGGACCCGACACAATGCGACCTGGAATTCAGTTTATGTTGAGATTGGCTAATAAAATAGTAAAGTAGGAGCAGACCTGTGGCTAGCATTACGTCTCTGAAGTTTAGTCCAGCCTTATATACATTGCATTGAATTTGTTTCAGCTGTTCGTTGTTCAAAGCATAAAACCTTTCGGGAAATTTTAAGTGTGTCAGGTCAAACCATTGCAAACCAGACAAGTCCCGGGTTTGTCCGATATTTAAAAAGTATTCCTCAGAATCAGTTTTGTCGTAATCTTTGGGTAGATTCAAGTGTCGTAATGTTCCCACTTTTCCGGCTTTAATTACATTTATAGCCAAATCGTTGGTAAGAATATCAGAAAAGGGCTTTTCTTTGAAATCTATGCGACGTCCCAATGATTTGTCGCAATCAAACAAACATCTAATGGCCTCTCCTCCCGGTTCCAGACGAAGACAATTAATAAGACCAATGATTCCATTATAAGAGGAGTCATTAGCAATGAGCCAAATATTTTTATATTGATTTTCAGTTTCCTTCATTTGTTTTAATTTGTTTTGAAGTCTTTCAAACCATTGCATGGAATTTGTTTTGATTTCAATAATATTTTCGTTTTGAGGCAAATCTGGTCTAAAGTCGACTTTTCTGAATAAAATCGATTTATAACAAAGCGATTCGGATTTTATGCCAACAATTTTGAAGCCGTTATTTTTCGCCGTCTTTTCAAAATCCAAGATTCTTTTCTCAAGTTCTGAATTATTCAAAAGCTTTTTACCATTCATTGAGTTAAAGGTCAGCTCTGGTTCTGTGTATTTGTACCGAAACACACATAAAAAGAATCCTCTGTCAAGAATCGAGTCATATATTTCTTGAATGAGTGGTTCCAAATTCAAGTGCCATAACTCATAGCTGTCCCTCAATATTATCAGATCCAGACCTGATATGTCGGTCGGAAAGTTTGAGGTCTGAGTATTCCATTCATTCAACTTAAATGACCTGTCCACCAAATCAGCGGACAGTACACTTTTAGATTTAAGAGCTATGGTATAGTTGACATCAATCGGATATATGGCCGCTGAGGCCAAATAATTGTCAACTTCATTAGCCAACAGACCATTTGTTAGATTCATTTCCAAGACTTTGATATCCTTTTTCGGGACATTATTCTCGCTAACGATATCAAGAAGCGAACGAATCATATATTCATTCTTCGAGATCTGATGAATCATATCATTAGTCAAATCATATTCTGAACTTTTGCCGAATTCGGTCATAATTTTATCAATTTTTTCTTTGGTCGAACCGATACTTAAGTTCTTGTTCTCATCAAAGAGACTATCATTCAATTTGAGTAATACTTTTAGCATAACTTGATTGTCATTGGACTCATTCCTCCATTTCTTCACCAATTCTTCGTTCAATGTTTTATTGATTGAAATGTCATTTGAGTTATTAGTTGTGTAAAAATGTTTGATTCTCTTCGCGAGTGAGGAACAGATCTAATCATAAAAATTAATTATTTATAGAATCAATTGAAACTATACCACAAACTATACCTGAATATAATCCAAGAGTCTGTTTCTTTCTTTAACTTCAATAGCATTTAAATCTTCATTGGCTAAGAACTGGTAAGACTCCAGTTTCAAGTCCTGAGCGTTTGTCTTTCGGGGAATCGGAAGAGCCATCAGATCTTCTATTTCGATGCCATTTGTGACAACGATTCTTGAGTTGATGTTCACATGAAATGGCATCAAAGACTTGCCAATGTGGAACCGATCCGATATGAGTCGATCCAAATATTGAAGATTGTCCGAATGCAACAGATCTGACACCTCGATCTGACTCGACTCATCCCATTCATTCATTTTCTTGTTCTCAAACTCAATCCATTCTTCAGAGTCCTTTTCGTCTTCAATCTTATTCTTGACCACTCCTTCATAGAGTACCTTCGGATCACATATCAGCCTTTTGATCATCACCGGAACCATGAGTTTACGGAAAGGCATGGCAACAGCCATGGTCTGCAAGAGGCCGTCCAAAAATGTGACCCAATTTCCGTCCCACTCAACGGTTCCATTGAAAGTCTTGAAGTCTTTAGTTGTTATCGTCTGAAGTCTTTTGAAGAACAGTCCGTAATCATAGCCACAAACTCTGAGATCTTTGTAAATATCATTCAGACTTAAAGTCAAATCCTCTTTATTCTTGTCATTCGATTTGTGGTCATATATTGAGTCTTGAATGTACAGCGAGTACTCGTCTGTTGTCCGCATTTTGCCCAAACATAAAATGTTGTTATTTTCCAAAATAAAAAATTCTCCTGGTTTTAAACAAAAGATTCAATCAGACATATTTAAATTTTTAAGAGCAATTTTCCAAGAACTTTTATTTTTATACGGCTGGGTTTAACTAGCTGTAACTTTATATTTATTAATGATTAACAAGGCAATAAGTTTAAAAGTTTTGGTCTAATCAAGTTATGATCATTTGATTACCTGATTGTTTAAGATATCTAACTTTTATTTTTGTCGGCTCGTCATAAGACAGAAAGACGGGTCGCCTGAACTGTACGTCTTCGAAGACAACTGGTATTTGATTCCATAGTCTGCCCACAGAATAGGCCAATCTCTTCCAGGCCATCATCAGATAGCCGGCCGCTGGAAATATGATACTGTCATCGATTTTATGGTCGGGTAAGAAATTTTTAAAAGAGTTTGAGATGTCGATCGTTTCATTAAAATCAGATGACGTCTCCCTATGTTTATAGTCGGGATATCCGCGAACTGTAAAATTCAATGTGTGCTCCCATTTCATTAATGAACTGATAGACTGAGTGCCTCTGGCCACCGGCCACTCCACTTTCGGGTACAGATTCTCGATGTTTGGATTACGTCCTAGTTCATAGAGTTTAGCGATTGTGCCCAACAACTGATCCAAATTGGTTTCATTTGAATCACGTTTAATCACTGATACATAAGTCGAGTTCTCCAGTGTTTGGGAGACTATTTTGGAGAAGAGTCCGTGTGGTCCGACCTCTACTACAATGGCGTCTTCGGGCAGGTATTTGAGCCGATTGTAGAAGTAAACCGGACTAATCAGGTTATGCGCAAAATATTCAGCTGAAGCAGTGGTCAGTTCCTCCTTCGCATCTGATTCTAAAACTGCTGTTGAGATCCATTTCTTTGAGCGAAGCTTTGGTTTTAAGACATATTTTTTTATTTCACTGATCATCAGTTGTTCACAACATAAGAGGTATTCACTATGATATGGGATGTCATTGCTCTCCAATTCCCGAACAAATATCCCTTTTTGTAACAAAGTTTTCACCAATTGTTTCGTTTCAGGGAATGAACCTAAAGATCAGTAAAACCGGTCAAAACACTAATTAGTTCTTAATATTGTCTAATACCGGAAACAACTACGCTATCCTTTGCATTATTGCAAACAACGTCCACACCTTTGGGACATAACTTTTTCACCTGTTCCCATCCCATTCCAATGACAGCCATCAGTCCTTTTGGTATTCTTTTGTCACTTTCGGTGATTTTTCCTCTGATGTAAGAAACGAGAAGCGACTCCTTTGCAGTGAGACAACCGTCGGCATAAGCACAGGCTATCTCTCCGAATGAGTGGCCTATAATTCCGTCGGGAATTATGTCGAGTGATTTAAGGACTTCGAACAGTGCGATCTCCAGAGCAGTTGTGGCACAGAATTTGTTAGTCATTGTCGACATCGAGTTCTTATCGTCCGAAAGCAATAAATAATTCAAATCAATGCCAAATGGTTTGAGTATTTGATGGCATTCCTTAATCTTATCGGCGAAAATCTTGATTGGCATTAAAGCCTTAGCCATTCCGACCCATTGGCCGCCCAATCCTGGAAATATGAACCATAGGGGACGGTCTGACTTCTCAATATAAAGTGAGTTCTGTCTCTTATATTCATATTTTATTGAATTGTCTGAAGTCTTCAATTGTTTAATCATTAGAGATCCTGAACAATATATTTCAAAATCAATTCTCTGGATAAAAATGATTTATGCAAACCTTACCTCTATATGGAAAGCCGGCTGAGTTTATTACAGAATTGTATTTCATAGTATCAGTTAAAAGGGCCAAAAAGTCCCTGGTCACTTTTTGTGGATTTCTTTCGATCCAATTACACATTTCATTAAAAGCTTCTTCGGTTCGGCCGCAGATATTGACAATCCTTGGAATGGTGTCCGCAATCTTCAGATTGTTCTCATCAACAGTCTTATAGTTGGGTTCGATTAAAGCGTTTGCATTAACGCCACCGACGCCTATGTTATTGATAGAAGCGATGCCTAAATAGGATTAACCATTTCATTAAAATGCATTTTTTATATGTTAAAGTATATACCAGGAGTATATTTCATATTTTTACTAATGGGAATGAGTGGTGGACTCATGTCTTTAATGGTTGACTTGAGTTTATTTAGATTTTTGTTTCCAGGAATACATTCGTTTTCATATGATATCAAAACTTTAGCCACTGAAGACACTCCCGACGCTCCTTCTGCGTGGCCGACAACACTTTTCAATAGGCCCACATGAATTGTACCCTTCCTCTGGGGTTTATTGCAATAGGCGTTATAAATGGCTTTGGCTTCGTGTATGTCTCCGACCTATGGATCAGTTGATAAAAAAGGTCATTTGATTTGAATGAAGAATTGAATACTTTAGTTCCGGTGGCGTGAGCCTCAAAATAATTAACTTTGAGGGGATCCACTTCTGCCTCTTCGTACACCTGAACCATAAGTTCTTCTTGACTTTCGGCAGAAGGGAAGAACATTCCCATCCGCTTATTGCCATCAATATTGACACCAGTGCTCAGAACAGTCGCATAAATACGCTTTGCGTCCAATTTTCTTTGTAGGAAAAGACAGGCCACAGTCTCTCCTCTCACAAATCCATCTGCCTTTTCATCCCAGACTTTGGGAATGCCATCACTCGGGTTGAGGCGAATAGATTGAAAAATGTGGTTTGAGAAGGGTTGCAGATTTATGTGAGTTCCACCTACTATTGCCTGGTCACATTTGCCTAGAACAATTTTTTCAGTTTTATTAAAAGTGTTTTCAACAAAATTTCAATCAAACCAAGTATGAGGTCATTCATAGCGATATTAAGCGCCACTAAACTTGAAGAACAGGCCGTTTCTGTGACAAGTGATGGCCCCTTGAAGTCGAAGACAAACGACACTCTATTGGCGTACAGACAGAAACCGCTTCCCTGAAGCCATAGAATTGAATCCGTCACTGAGTTTTCAGAGTCAGGCTGAGTCTCTTCTGGCACTCCATCAGCCGTTCCAAATGTTGAGCACCCAATATAGACACCTGTTTTGCTGCCACGAAGTTTTTGTGGATTTATACCTTGATTATGTGGAATAAAAATAAAAGTTATATAATAAAGAGCTCATTGCAATGCATACCAGCGTCAATAATTGCCTCATACGTGGTCTCTAATAGTATTCTGGACTGGGGGTCAATATTATGGCCCAATTTCTCCATCAATCCAAAGAACTTGACATCAAGTTTGTCGATATTCTTCAACTGACCCATATGTGGATCCATTCCATACAAGTCTTAATAGAATATTTTCAAACTTACAAGATTTTTAAGTAGTTATGGTCAAAAAAAATATGTATCAAAGTTCTTGAGTAATTAATTTGGTATTTATTCCATCCCACCTCTCAAACTATTTTAAGATTTCCTGACTCAATTTACATAAAAAAAGGAGTTATCCTCGTTTTGTGTTCTTTTTTGTGAACTTGCTCTTATTTAGATAGGGAAAAATATTTCCTTGTTCATAATTTTAGAATAATCCTATTAAAAATATGATAATTGGACAAACCTGAGGGCCATCTCCTGTTCTCCCCACTAATCATATCGACTCCGTTATACAAATTAGATGCGAGCTCATCCGTCGAATCGGATTCTGGGAACCGACCACTCATTCCACTGATCACAATGTCATCGCTAATAATTTTCTTCATCTTCCGAATTGAAAGATGAAATTATTAGAATTTATAAATTTATTTTAATCTTGGTTAAATCAAATGAACATTTTTTAAATGTGATTCAATGCATAAAAAATTTGAATAAAACGCCAAACAATAGTTATATTCGTCTTTTTATACAATTGTTTGAAAAATAATTATTAATTAAATTGTTTTCTTATTTGAATCTTTCATTTATTGTGACGTCTTATTAAATTTCTATTGTATATAAATAAAAATCATAACAAGGTAATCGTTTTGAATCGATCTCAATAGGTTTTGTGTAAAAGTTTAGAATTAAGAAAGTCATTAATAATAATAATAATTAATTATTGATTATTGAAATGTTCAAGATCACAAAAGTTAAGCCAACCAAAACTAAACAAGTTAGAAAATTTTAAAGGAAGCCCAAACTATTGTCTTATTAGTTTTAATTACTTTATTTAACTGTTAAATTGCTACAGTAGAATGAGCATTAGCAAATTATCTCCCTGCACCTCTCTGTTCCAAACCAAGTAAAGGAAACCTTTGAAAGAGAGGGAAAGTTTTTTAATTTTTTAAAAAATTGTAATTGTTAATAATTATCTTAATTCATAACTCATTATTCATGTCTTCACAGATGAATAAATGGCCAAAAACTTAATACTTTCAATGATTGCTATAAAATCATTTTAATTATCTCATAGATTACTCTCTAACTGCTCTTTCAATTGATTAAGAACAGGTAAAGATCAAGTTCAGAATTATTAATTCTGAAAGATTATTAATGTCAAGTGATTAATTCAAAAATATTTACTCGTCCCCTAAATAATTATAGTTGGTTATATTAAATATTTATCATTCACAATCAATCATATCGTTTTATCATTTTAAAAATATGTTCAAATGGTATTTATTATTTACCTGGGCAACTTACTTGAATGCAACACTTATTTTAACATTAAATATTTGAATGTAACAGCCGTAGTTTCTTTTGGTTCATCTCGCATTTGACTAAAAGAGCAAGACACTTTCTCTATTTTAGTTATAATTATTTAAAGTACAAAATATGTATTTGAATGGCTTTTGAATAAATGACTCTTCAATTGAATTAGAAAGTAAAACAGACCAATTGAAAGACTCCTTCTTAGCTTAAATACCTTGTATTTGAATTTTTTTAATATTCGTATCTCGATTTAACCCTTTGAACATCCATGAAAATTATTAAACATTCAAAATTACAAATGTTTAACACTTTTCTTAAACAATTCTTTACTTTAAACGTGAAAATATTCAGGTTATGGTGACTGCTCGAGGACAGTTATACTTGCCAATGACCATAAATTAATCAGAGCGGAATTGATTTATTGGCATCGTTCCAATTATTATTCATTTTGAAAAATATCAATTTTTGAAACAAGTAAACCTTCAATTTAATTCTATTTGAAAAAATCTTCTTGATTGAATCTTGCTCTGTTGACCGATGAAAAACAAATTTATTCAGAAATATTTCCGAAAGAGATGGGCTTTTCTTGTATTAGTGTATATTTGTGCTTTAAATGTTAACCCGGTTAAAAAATGTTATGAAAATTATAAACATTTTAGCAATCGTGTTAAAACTCATAGTAAAGTGTATGGATCACATAAAATCCACTAGAAGAACTAATCCATTGTTCATTTTTTAGATTTTGTTATATTTTTATTTCAAATTTATCAAGTATCATTCATTCATTGAAATGTCTTTCATTTAGTTAATTTTCAAACACCGAAGTAGTTATTGATTTTTTCGGCGATTTTATCTGATCCCAAATCATTGGAGTTTTCTTCTATGACTTCCAAATGAAGGTCCTATCAAATAAAATAAAAATCAATTAAATTGAAAACTAATTGAAATTCATTTAATTTCACTCACGTTATCGCCAATAAAATAAAAGTCTTTGATTCTGTCTTCAAATTCTTGGACATTATCTTTCTGGCCATGACTTGTTTCCAATAGCTTAAGAATTGTTAGTTTTCCGCTAAAATTGGCAAAAGATTTATTCATTACATTCTTCGCATGTTTAGTGTATTTCCTCTGCTTTTGGAGACGGTATTGAGTCAGAAGTTTTAGTCGTCGATAACTGTTTCGTATGATTTCATCCATATCTCTACTGACCAGACCTTTGCCCACATAATCCTTAATATCAGCGCTCAGTTTATTGATCTTAGAATCTACGTCTGATTTACTTCTTAATTCGCGCCACAGTTTTTCTTGTGCCGGCTTTGGAAGTGTCTTAGAGAAGGTTTGCACTGAAGTTTCTAAAAGGTATTCATCAGTTATCTCGGATTCATCTGACATGAACTCAGATATGCTGTCAATTATGATAGACTTTGCCACTAAACCCTTTTGTATGAATTTAATAATGAATAGTCCGCCGCTGTCCAGAGTGCCCACCAAATCATAGATGCCATTAGGGCTCAGACTCTCAACAAGTCCTTTGAAATACAAATAAATTTCTTTCACTGATTTTAGTTCCTGTACTTCTTTAGTCCAATTCAGACCAATCACCGGTCGATTGATCTTTTCAGCCAACCCTTCCAAAGATGCAAAGATGCCCTCCAATGGAGGTAAGAAATATATAGGTTTACCATTCTTCACATTATTGAGTCGGGTATGGCTTTCAGTGGGAATAATAAACTTGATTCTGAGCAACTTTGCCCTGGCCTTCTTCGCTTCTTCTGCATAACCTCTCATTTCATCGACTTTTCCGGCCTCGAAGTCTTTCATCATTCCTATTGTGATGTTCTTCACATCATTCAGAGTGACTTTAATGTCATAATCCCTTTCCAGTCCCTGTTGTAGTTCCACAGCAAACATAGATTCCATTCCTATCTCTCCCAAAGTCAAGTGATTTGGAGTAGTTATGGGATCAATACCCAACGCTTGCCATATCTGAGCGACTATTCTTTCCTCTCGAGTACCGGATTTGATTTGACGCTCGGCTCTCATCTAATGATTAAAATAAAAATTAAATGAAATTCAAATAAATTTCTTTGACATACAATACATGAGACGATTGGATAACGAATTTGAAGCAATTTATCCAAAATATCTAAACACGAATTAATCCGTTGCTTAGAAATATCGAAAAAGGACGGAATTTCTATATCTGCCGCAACACCGACATCACCGATAGGTCCCCATTGAATGGCCAAACCATGCAATCCATCCCTACGTCTGGCCTCACAAATGCGTTCACAGACAGAGTTGGCGTAACCATAGTTTGATTGTCCGGCGTTTCCTTTACCACAAGCAACAGATGAGAAGACAACGAAATAATCCAAATTAATGTCCTGTTGTCGACTGATTTTATCCAAATTCTCAAAACATTTGGTCTTCGAGTCAATAGTTTCGGTGAATTTGTCGATCGTATGATTTTCAAGCAGACAATCATTGAGAACAAGTGCCAAATGGAAGACACCACCGATTTCTCCCAAAGTCTGGGCCTCAGTCAGCAATTGTTTGGTTCCTTCGACTGTGTTTGTGTCGTGAGTCGAGACAATAGTCTTCGGGTCAAACATTTTCAGTTTTCTACCCAAGGATTCCAATCGTTCCAAAATGAACTTCTGGTATTCATTTCGCACACCATATCTTGAGGTCAGCACAAATTTTCGGGCCCCCAAAAACAGCATCCAATGGATTAATTCCATTCCGAATCCACCCAAACCTCCGGTGATTATATAGACTTTGTTTGGATTGAAATATGTCTTTCTGGTCACTACGAGTCTCTTCACGGGACTGAACCCACTCTTTGCGATTTTCATCGGCTCTTCGTCTCTCATTTTGATAACAATTTTTCCGATGTGTTTACCGGTTGTCATATATCGGAAGGCCTTCTCTACCTCTTCCGCTTTGAAGATATTCTTATTGATTGGTTTAATCATACCATTGTCGGAGTTGTCGCGCATCCATTTCATGAACCTCGCTACAAATCCTCTCTTTAGATAAAGCTTTTGATCGACGGAAACGCCAATGAAGGAGATGTCCCTCAAGAATGAAAACATTCCCAACTGTTTGTTCATTTGGAGGTCATATTTGCCGATCTCTACAAACCGACCGCAATCGGCCACACATTCATAACTGGCGTCCAGTTTATCGCCGGTCAAAGAGTTGAGGACAATATCGACGCCCTTTCCTTTAGTTAAGGCTTTGATTTTATATTTGAACTGAACATCTCTGGAACTGAATATTCTATTCTCAGGAATATTGTATTCAGTCATCAAAAACTTTCGTTTGTCATCTGTTCCGACAGTGACGTAGACCTCACAGCCATAATATTGGGCGACACTGATAGCCGCCTGTCCGACACCACCAGCGCCAGAATGAATCAGAACGCTCTCACCTAAATTCATTAATATTTAGTCATTTATTCTCCTATTGACGCTCAGAGGACATACCTTTTTGCATGTGAGCCCTTTCGATCATACCGTACCAAACAGTACTGTAAGTACAGAGAATAGAAACGGCGTCGTCCATTGACCAATGGTCAGGTATGGGAGACGACATTTCTTCCAGAGCCTCAATAGAGGTGGCATAGCATCGGCTCATTTCGAAGCCGCAAATTCTCTCACCGGTGTCTGTGCGACGGCCGGCAAACTCCAAACCCATCACACAATCAGTGAACAGAGCCTGAGGACCCGACACAATACGACCTATTATTCAGTCCAAATGTTAGAGTCAAAAAAAACAGTCAATCAAAAAGTAAGACATACCTGTGGCTAACATAACGTCTCTGAAATTCATACCAGTGCTGTATATGTTGCAAGGTATTCGGTTGACCTTACCGTTAATCATATCATAGCACTCTTTAGGTGAGGCCAGGTTCTTCAAGTCGAACCACTGCAGACCAGACAAATCTCTTGTCTGTCCAATGTTGAGGAAATACTCATCGGACTCGGTTTTGTCGTAGTCCTTGGCCAGAGTCATGTGTCGGTAAGTGCCTAACCTTCCATTTCTGATGACATTAATGGGCAAATCATTGTTCAGAATATCGTTGAACGGCTTCTCATTCCAATTAATGGGAAGTTTGATCAGATTGTCGTAATCGAAGAGACATCTGATGCTCTCCCCTCCCGGCTCCAGACGCAGACAATTAATCAAACCGACGATACCGTTCTTCGACGAGTCATTGGCGATCAGCCAAATGTTTTCAGTCTTGTCCTCTTCCTCTTTGTTTTCAATGATCTTTTCTTTGAGTTTATCGAACCATTGTTCGCATTTCGAGTTAATTTCGATAACATTGCTCTTTGTGGGAATGTCGGCATTGGACAGCATTTTACGGAAAAGTATAGACATGGAGCCAATTGAATCGGTCTTACGGCCAATCAGATTGAAGCCCAAGTTCTGTGCCGTCTTCACAAACTCCATGATTCTCTTCTCTAAGTCAGAGTTCTTCAGACTCTTTTTGCCATTCATTGCATTCATAGCCAGCTCTGGTTCAGTCAACTGGTGTCTAAAGACGGCCAAAAAGAAGCCCTTATTGCAGACCACATCGTAGACTTCCTGGATGTGCTTTTCAGTGTCGATGTCCCACAATTCAGGCGAGTCTTTCAATATTATCAGATCAGTGGAAGTGATATCAGAAGGAAAGTTGCTTTCCTTGTGCTTCCATTCAAGCAGTTTGAATGACTTTCCCTTATAGTCGTCGGACACGGCTTCAATCGACTTGACAGCAACAGTATAGCTCACGTCAATTGGGTAGATGTGAGCTGTGGCCAAATGGTTGTCCACTTCTCTAGCCATCAGATCATTAGTCAAATTGATTTCCAGAACTCTTATGTCTTTCTTCGGGACATAACTTTCACTGATAATATCCAAGAAGGTACGGATCAAGTGCTCGTTTTTCGAGACCTGATTAATCACATCTAAGGACATGTCGTACTCTGGCTTAGTCTGGAGTTCGGTCAGCAGTTTGTTTGTGTCGTAGTTCTGGTTCTCATCGGAACAGGCTTTGTATAACTCATTTAGAATCTTCAGCATAATCTGATCGTCTTTGATGTCACTCAAGTAATTCTTGAGCATAACATCCTTGATCTCTAAGTCAGGCTTTCCATTACTGTCCAACATTTCTTTGATTTTGTTGGAAAAAGTGGAACAAACCTTAAGACAAATAATCAAAAGTTTAGAATAGAAGTCAATAGAAGAGAGTATTTGATTCAAACCTTCAGGTATTCCTTCATTGCTTTCTTATCGCATTCTTCGATGGCATTGCTGTCATCATTGGCCACAAACTGATAGGACTCCAGTTTCAAGTCCTGCATATTGGACTTACGAGGAATGGGGAAAGCCATCAAGTCTTCAATTTCGACGCCATTGGTGACAATCATTCGGGAATTCATGTCGACATAGAAGGGCAACAGAGACTTATAGACGTGGAACTCTTTGCCGAACAGTTCTTCGATGTAGTCGACACTATTATGGGAGAGGACGCCCTCAATCTCGGACTCGTCATTCTGGCCACCTTTAGCCAAAATTTCTTGAATGTCTTCCTCTTGGACCTTCTTCTCAAAGTACTCGTCCTGTTTAACCCTAACCTCTTCAATCTTACAAGCGGCCACACCCTCGTAGAGGACCTTGGGGTCGCAGCGCAGCCGTTTGATCATCACTGGAACCATCATTTTGCGGAAGGGCATAGCGGCCGCCATTATCTGGAGCAGTGAGTCCATGAAAGTGATCCAATTTCCATCCCAACTGACTTCTCCGTGAAGGGACTCGAAGTCATTTGTTCTGATTGATTGGATTCGTCTGAATTTGGGTCCATAATCATAGCCAAGGATCTTAATATCTTTGTAGAAGTCACTGGCAGTCAAATTGATCTCAAAGTCTTTGTCTTTATTGGCGGCAACCTCTTCAACCAACAGACTCTGAAGGCTGAGGGCATATTCATCAGTGGTCCTGACTTTGCCCACACACGTTATGTTACCACTCTCCATAATTGCGAACTCACCTAGATTATTAATTAAATAACAAAATATTCAATTGAACAAAGACTTTTTAAGTAGACTGACCAGTAGTTTCAAGGTATTTGACTTTTATTCGTGTGATATCAGTGTCCGACAAGAAGATGGGTCTTCGGAACTGAATGTCTTCGAAGATGACTGGCAACTGATTCCAGATTTTGCCATAATTGGCGGCCATTCGTCTCCAGGCCAGCATCAGATAGCCAGTGGCCGGATATAAGACGTTGCCATCGATACAGTGCTCCGGCATAAAGGCTTTGATGTTCTGCTGAGGATTGTAGTTCTCGTTCATATCGGAAGAGGTGGACCTGAAATTGAAGTCCGGATATTTGCGAATATTGGCCACGTCTTTGTGGTCCCATTTCATCAGCGAACTCAGAGACTGAGTACTTCTGGCCACCGGCCACTCGAACTTCGGGTACAACTTCTCAATGATGGGGTTCAGACCCAATTCATAGAGTTTTGCGACTGAACTCAAAAACATATCCAAATTGGTTTCGTTTGAGTCCTTTTTAATCAGAGATATGTAATTTCCAGATTCAAGAGTCTCTTTGACCACTTTGGAGAAGAGTCCGTGCGGTCCGATCTCCACAACGAGGGCGTCCGACGGCAAGTGCTTGAATTTATTATAGAAATAGACGGGACTTATCAGGTTATGGACGAAATATTCAGCCGAAGCATATTTCAAAATCTCTTCGTGATCTGAGTCTATGAGTGCCGTCGAAACCCATTTTCTGGACCTGAGTTTGGGATTGGGGACAACCTTTTTCAGCTCTTCCGTTAGTTTTGGTGCTGAGCTTAACAAATATTCGCTATGGTATGGAATATCACTGCTCTGGAGTTCTCGTGCAAAGACACCCTTTTTGGACAAGTCTTCGACCATTTTCTTGGTCTCCCTATAAAGACCTTCGAATAAAAGAATAAGTTTTAGTAAAAAGTTATGAAAAGCCATTTATTTATGAATACCTGAGACAACGACTGTGTCCTTCCCGTTATTGCAAACAACACTGGTGCCTTGAGGACATAGCTTTTTGGCCTCATTCCAAGACATTCCCAGAACAGCCATAAGTCCTTTGGGGATCTTTCTATCACTTTCTGTAACAACTCCTCTGTAATAGGTTACGAGAAGAGCTTCTTTGGCGGTCAGAGACCCGTCCGCATAAGAGGCCGCAATTTCACCGAAAGAGTGACCTATAATGCCGTCGGGAATTATATTGAGCGAAGAGATCACATCGAATAATGCGATTTCAATAGCAGTTGTGGCACAGAATTTGTTAGTCATTGTCGACATCGAGTCCTTGTCGTCGGACAACAGCAGATGCTTCAAATTTATACCATGAGGAGCGAGTATTTGATGGCATTCTTCAATTCTATCGGCAAATACTTTGATTGGCATCAGAGCCTTAGCCATTCCGACCCACTGCCCGCCCAAACCGGGAAACACAAACCAAACGGGTCTTTGACTTTTGAGTGTAAACATAGAGCTCTGTTTCTTATACTCATAGGTTTTGTCGGCCAATTGCTTGATAATAATTGAACCTAAAATAGAGGATTGATTTCAAAACTGAATCAAACACTACTTAAACCGGCATTTCATACCTCTATAGGGCATTCCGCTTGAGTTGAGTGAGGGCTCGATTCTCATGGTCTCGGCCAGGAGTGCCAGGAAGTCACGGGTCACTTTTTTGGGGTTGTCTTCAATCCATTTGCACATGGTAGTGAACGCCTCCTCAGTTCGGGCGCAAACGTTTACGATTCGGGGAATTTCGTCGGCAATCTTATAGCTGTCCGGAGTGGACGTCTTGTAATTGGGTTCGACCAAAGCGTGTGCGTTCACTCCTCCCACACCGAAGTTGTTGACACCGGCAATACCTAAACATTTAATTAAAAATTAGACTCTAAACAACAATGAGTCAACTATTTGCATACCCGGAGTGTATTTATGATTCTCGGTGATGGGCAGGAGGGGAGGGCAATGCTCTTTGATATTTGATTTAATGTTATTCAAGTGTAGACTCGGAGGAATGCATTCGTGTTCGTATGCTATCAGGACTTTGGTCATGGATGAGACGCCAGACGCGCCCTCTGCGTGTCCTATATTACTCTTGAGGAGACCTATAGGCAGTGGCCCCTCCCGATTCACCTTGCTACTACAATAGGCATTGAAGATAGCCTTTGCCTCCTGAGGATCGCCCACCTATTCATCCAAGAATAAGACATTAAGAGAGCAAGTTTTCAGATGATAGCAGACCTTAGTTCCAGTGGCGTGAGCTTCGAAGTAGTTGACCTGAGCAGGGTCAACATCCACTTCTTTGTAGACTTTGACCATCAGTTCTTCCTGGCTCTCGGCCGACGGGTAAAACATTCCCATTCTTTTATTGCCGTCAATATTGACACCAGAGTTGAGAACAGTGGCGTAAATACGCTTTGAATCGGCTTTTCTTTGCAGAAGAAAACAGCAAACAGTCTCTCCTCTGACGAAGCCGTCGGCCTTTTCGTCCCATACTTTGGGAATGCCGTCCAATGCGTTCAAACGGGTCGACTGGAAGATCTGATTGGAAAAGGGCTGAAGACATATCTGAGTGCCGCCGACTATGGCCTGTCGACACTTTCCTATTAATCAAAGACAATCATACAATCAGTTTCTGTGTCTAAAATTTAGGCTCTAAAATGTAAACAATTAGGAAGTGTTGGAGTGAAACACGTGACTCATTCCATAGGCCTATAGCCTATAGCGGCTACAACTAAGAGCATAATAAGAGGATTAAAAGCTGATTTTCACTTTCACCTGGTATTGAAAGGGAAGGACGTCTAGTCATTAGTCTCTTATATTTCCTAATCTACTCTATCTTTGAAGCAATGTTTGACCCAATGTTTGACATTTAGAAGGTCTCCTATTTTCAGGTTTTACGACTGTTTTACGGATTCAATTGAAAAGTTGATTCACACCTAATCTCAGATCATTGACGGCTGTGTTGAAGGCCACCAGACTTGAAGAACAGGCCGTGTCTATGATCATTGACGGCCCCTTGAAGTCAAAGACAAAGGATACTCTGTTGGCGTAAAGACATTTCTGAGAGCCGGCTGTCCAGAGCAGTACATCAGCCATGGCACTTTGCGAGTCCGGCTGCACGTCTTCGGGAATGCCGTCCGGCATACCGAACGATGAAAAGCCAATATAGACTCCGGTGTCGGACCCGCGAAGAGTTTGCGGATTAATTCCTATTGAAAATTCACATTGAATCAGTGTCCTGGTCAAAAAGGTTAGCATGAACTGCATACCGGCGTCAATTATAGCTTCATAGGTAGTCTCCAGCAATACTCTGGACTGGGGATCAATCACATCGGACATAGAGTTCATAATACCGAAGAAGAGACCATCGAATCGGTCGATGTTCTTCAGTTTTCCCATTCGGGGATTCATTCCAAACAAGTCTTGTGATTAAAAATTAAAAACTTAATTAATTCAAACTTTTTAACACAAAATTCAGACGAAAGCGTCTAAAATATTCAAAAAAGTGTTTAATCATTTGATTAAGCTCTAAGAAATAGAGTGCATAGTTGATAAGAAAGTTAAAAAAAAGTCCACTCATTCCGATAACTCAGGAATAGCCAAGTTGCATGACTTCCACTATGTGGGTAAGTCTGTTCTTAAACCAAGAAGGAATTCCCAGAAAAACACTTAAAAAGTAATAAACCCTTTAAATACTCGAAAAACCCAAGAACTAAAAAAGTCTAAAAATAAGAAAAAGGTGAATTTAGACAATACCCGTTCTTGGCCATATATGATAATTCTTTATTGAGAGCACCTTATATTTAGAAGAAAAAAATCAGGAAGGAAAAACAGGAACATCTTTATTAAATTAGTCGGATGGAGGCGAAATATGCAAGATAATTTGAAAGCAAAGACTTCAAAATGACCGTTGAGTTTAAGTCAGATTCCAATGGACTGGAATGGCTAAGAGATTGCATGGTCAAATAGTCACAAATAACTCCTTAAACATTTCAGCCCACAGAAAATGCTTAGGATTTAAAGATTTTTAATGAAACACTTTAGAGAAGAATTTATGAAACATTTTTTCGATTAGAAACTAATTGCAAACAAACTGTTAAATGAATTATTTATCGAAACTATAGCTAAGAAAGTATGAAAAATCAGTTGTAAATCAAAGATAAAATAATCTAAAACATGTATAAAAGTGGTCAAACCTGTAGGCCATCGGCGGTTGTCAGCTGTAATCATATCCACTTTGTTGAACAGATTCTGAGCGAACTCATCCACCGAATCGGACTCAGGATAGCGGCCACCCATACCACTGATCACTATATCATCATCCATTGTAAACTTGAGGTTCTTGTGCGAAGCCATTGTTGTCTTCAGCAGTGGTTGTCTGCTTAGCAAACCCGATGTCTTCGAAAACTTTTATTTTCAATTCAAACTTTTTAAAACAAAATTCAAAAAACTTTTATTAAGGACACTTTAAGAAAAACCTCGAACACTTTTCAAACAAAAAATCAAAACTTCTTTTATTTATTTACTTTAATTAATTGATAAAAGTTTTAATTAAATTTTAAGACAAAACTTGAGCTTGATAAAAATAGTATTATTATTATTGGACTTCTTCCAGAACTGATCTCTCCAAACTATGATAAAGAAGGAACGGCTAACTAAAGCAAGACTTTTATTTATATACTCAAGAAAAGTGACTCTCGGAAAGACTTACGAAATTTCAAAATTAGAAAAGTAAAACTTAATTATCAGTGAAATGGGTTTATATATAAATCAGAGACTATATTGATGTACATTTAAAAAAATATAGTTTTGGTTTCAGCAGTGAAAAACCAAAAACAAAATCCTTTTCATTTGAAAAATCATTATTCAAGGGATTCCCAAAACCACAAAATTACTTTAAAAAGTTTTTTCTTCTTAATTCTTAACCAATTCTTTACAAAACAAAATACTATCAAAACTAAAAGCATTTATTACGAAAAGTCAATCTTTATATACTTGTGCTGAAGAAGCAATGAATGAGTTATATAGAGTGCCGTCAGGATTAAGGTTACGAAAGACAAACGCAACGGAGAAAGTCTTGGGCTGGAGGAGAGAGCCAACCAAAGTGAGAAACTGTGTCTAACAACGAAAACATCATTTGAATAATCGTTTTATTTTTCTAACCTAAAGCCTAAACTTATTGGACATAAAGTTTTCTAATTAATTACTTGGAAGCAGTTTTGCTCTTTTTTCTTATTTGCTTAACCACTTCAAAATGAACTTCATTCAGAAATGTGTGCTCTCCAGCTCCCTCCCTCACTCTCTCCCTCTCTCTCTTTTCTCCCTCTCTCCCTCCTTTTCTCCCTCTCCCTCTCTTCTTAATTCTTTCCCCCGAAGGAACAAAATTTGATTAATTTTTTTTAGTAATGATTAAAAGGAATTCATAATTTAATAATGAATTTTTCGATATATTTAATAATTTAGTTTTTTTTTCAATTATATTCGCATCAAAAAGCTATTAACAAACTTTTAATAATCATATGATTTACGTAATTGTGACATAGTGCCAGAAGGAGGCTATACCTGAGCGAATTGACAGTCTCCCCTGATTCAGTTTGTTTATTCAAATTAGAAGCCGGTATTTCCTGCTATTGAAATGCTGGTAATTTATTTTTCTATTACTATTTAAAAGGAGACTTTTTATTCAAATCGGGATGGCCACTGGTGAAACCGAAATTTTACCCATTTTTTTCTTAGAATTCTGCTGGGTTATTGGCAAAACATTACGTAAAGAAGTGTCGCGTGGGAAAGCCGAATGAACTTGAAGTACAGATCGTGATCTAGAAACTGTTATGCACTTGTGTACTAATAATATAAGCTTGTTTGATAGGCTTGATGCTATTTTTATAACTTTTATACCCTTTTACACTCTGTGAATATAAATTAGCGCTTATTTTTGCCAAAAAAGAAAGTTTAATTATCTTTAATATTTCGAAACGATTCAAGGCCTCCGGTCACTCCCCTTCCCTTGGACAGGAGGGAAGCTTTCTGCCCATCACTGATACCCATATTACGCATATTATATTATAATTATCTCAGAATTACCTCATTTTAATTATTATCATAATTTTTTTTATTACTCTTGCAAAAATCGAGACATTTTGCTCACAAATCAAAGTAATAACAAAATAAATTGTTCAAAACTACCATTTGTAAAGAACTATACTTTAAACTAATGATAATGTTTTTTATCATTTTGAGTACTTTACAAATTTCTGCGACTAATGCAATGTTTAATGACTTCTTCAGAATAGCGAACAACAAAGTACTTTTATTTTTATTATCAATACAATAGCTATTAAAATGTCAATCGAATTTTTCTTATACTGATCAGCTGTACTTGGCCAATATCCAGAGCTGAATAGCAGGTCAGTTCCATTCAATGAATTCATTGGTATATAAATCATGCGATTCTTAACCGAAACACTTGATTAGTAATGGAAACAAAATATGTGCGAAAAACGAATAAAAATTTAAATTTATTTAATTAGAAATAAATATTTTTCTTCTATTCTCTTGAAAAGACAATAAACTAGATTCTCAAAAACTCAACTTATTCAGTAACTTAACTAAGTCAATTGGTAATTATTTCTGGTTTATTGTAATTGTTTCTGAGTATTTTTTTTCCCCCCAAGAAACTATCATTGATTTTTTTTATTAATAAATTATAATTTATTTCATTTATAATTTGAATTAATTTTGAAGTAAAGACTGAATTTTGTCTAATTTATTACTGCATTCATTCATTTATTTCAAAACTAATATAATTAATAATTAATTAAGTACATGCTCAGATATAGTCAAGCGCGGTATTATGAGCTTAGCAAATTGTTTTTCAAAGCTACACCAGGTGAAGAGTTATCAGGTCAAATATTTAAATTACAATTTCATTCCGTTCGGTGCTGCTAAAAAAATGACTGATTGATGGCACCCAATGATTTAAGCACACGTGAACAAGAGCAGGCTACTGGCTTTTAAATTACCTGTGTAATTGATTACTGAAACATTTTTTAAAAATTGTGAAATATATTTCCCTCTCGGTTATATTTTAAGCCTATTTGAACCAGAATAATTGATTAGGGTTTTATTAATTTTTTATAAAATACTGTGGAGAGGGAGAGGGAGAGAGAGAGGGAGAGAGAGGGAGAGGGAGGGGGAGAGAGAGAGGG
>JAQIWP010000736.1:0-20830 GCA_034695525.1 Euzetes globulus | reverse complement strand
CTCTCTCTCTCTCTCTCTCTCTCTCTCTCTCTTCCATTTTTATTTTTAATTGAATTAATTATAAAATGTTGTCTTTATTTTATTTTATTTATAATGAAGAAATTATAGTGATGCCCAAGGAGGGTATAGTTTAAAAGTCGACCTAATTTTTTGACTGGGCCGGACCTTTTTCCAAATTTTGCTTTGTCTTCCCCTAAATTTTTCAACTGAGTGAAGCAGCAAATTTTGTTGTTACTTCGTATTTTTGGCAAAATTAACAAATAATAATGGTAAGTTCTCTGCCGAGCGAAGCTAGTCAACAGAGGTGGCCAATAGGGGTTGTATTTCATTTCCCTCCCCGTATAATGAATACACCTTTTCCTAACCTAAACTCCGAAAATCGAAGCGAGCCGGCAAATGTTCAGGAAAATTTAGGAAATTTAGGTGCAAATTTGGGAAAAAGCCGGGTTTGGCTTCCGGAAAAATACCTAAGGCCCTAGCGATCTTTGAAAATACTCCCTATACCTCTCTGAAAAATTTTGATTGCCAATCTCTGGTACATGTATTCAAAAATATCCCCATTTTTGTAAAGTTTTTACAAAAATTCACCCTGATTTTTTAGTTTAGCAAAAGACCCTAAGAAAATCAACCAAATGTAAGCCCAAACACCCTCATCCCAGCCATACCTCTGATTATATGAAAAAAATATTTTCTCTTCTGAGGTTGGGTGCCATGGACATCACTGAAAATTAGGTTTTAGATTAAATAAAAGCAATAAAAATCTTGTTTGTTATTGCAAAGAGTTTAGAGAACTTTACCAAGATATCGATCTCTTCTGTGTTCTTTATTTTTTATTAATCGTATTTTAAAATTACTGTTAATTATGGGACAAATTCATTAATCTATAATCTACTTAAGGAATTAAATAGAATTGTAGTGAAGATAAATGATCTTTAATATTATGAGACAAATGAAAAGTAAAATGAAAAATAACAATTCTTTATTGAAACGAGTTTGTTATACAATTGTTTGATTTATTGTTTTAAATATAAGACAAAATGAAATTTACAATAATTTAAGACTAAATTCGATGAATAGTTCGCATGATTTAACTGATGCTACCGATTGTCAAAAGCGCTTAAACACACAGAAAAAAGATTAAAAATTAACATAAAACTGAATATAAATTAATTTTTGTTGAAAATAGGGATGAGTTTAAGAACTGCTTTTGCATTCTTTGCATTCTTCCAAACATTTGGTTAAATCTGAAGGAATGATTCAATTATTGAATGAGATTCTAAGAAAAGTATGAGTTAAATGTTGCGATCCTTTAAAATGTTTTTTCATCACAACTGAATCAAACGAATGTATTAATCCTTTTAAGAGTTAAGTTATTCATTGCATTAAAAGTCTTTTTCTCGCTTTGGTTAAGATTTATAAACAAATATTAAACAAATTTATATAAAATTCTTTAGTCGTCTAACAAAAACAAAACATAAAAACTATTTTAACTAAAGCTGAGCTCCAGGACTGATGTTTTCTCCTGAATTCCTTGATTTCCTAGAAGACCAACTCGTGCCACTATACCCAGATCTGTCAGAACGACCCGATCCTCGTGAGAATCCCGATCTTCTGTTTAAATATATAAACAAATGACACATTCATTAAATATCATTCAAATGAAACAATATTTTCTTTTCCACAAAACGGAATATTGATTTATAGAATGAATGATTGAAAAAAGCAGATGTGATTCAATCGCCTTAATATATCCAAGTATATATTATTTATCATATTATAGTAAATGTATGAGTTAAATCTGATAATAAATGACTCAATCAATTATCAGAACAATTTATAATTTTTTTCTTCTAAAAATAATAGCGAAATCTATTTATCAAAAATATGTGAGTAAAGTCTAAGACTATACATGTAAAGTAAGATTTCGCAAAAATTGACCATAATAGACTGGAACAAGATTAATTCGTCTAACAAGTACTTTACTTATAATGCTTGTAATGTCCGCTACTTTTATCGATGATTATTGACTTAATGTTATGTAATAACAGTTAAAGTTCTGATCAATGTTTGGGTCTAATGGGGACGACTTTCAATGACATCAAAAGTGAGTTCAATAGTTATGATGGAAATGACGTTCAAAGACTTCACTCAAAGATGAAAAATAAAATTCAAAGTCAAAGAACTGAATAAAAACCCAAACGGAAAGAATTTCTGGGAAATATTTATTTAAATAAAAATACATAGAAATTGAGGAAAAACTTATTTATTTTAAGTCTTCAATACTTGGGTTTCTCTGAATTGCATTTATTGATAAGTTATGAGTCATAAAGCTTTTGATGCCATTTGTTGTGTAACTAAAACTATTATACATAATGTCTGTCCACTTACACAGAACCGGCGGCATCTTTGGGGTCATACCAATCGTGAGTAGAATCGACGGCTGTGGTAACGGCTCCCACTCCCCCACTTAGATTTTCACGGCTGTGTTTGTAGCGATCGGAAAATCGAGGACTTCGAGGAGGATTTAGTGAAGAGGCGCCGTCAGGAGGAACTTGTTGTCGCGATTTGCTCATCACATTGGAACGACTGCCCGGTCGGGTACTGTTTCGCTTATATGAAGCCAGACTATCCACATAATCACTGTTAATTCAAATAATTGTTATATTTGACATATAAGGTATCATTTTTAAAGACAAAGCAAAAGGGTATGTCCGTACCCCACACCATCACCCGTCGAATATGTCGAACTGCTGTGACCATTGCCAGCAGGAACTCCACGATTACCATAAGGATTGCCCAATGATTTGCCCATTAATGGGTTTTTGGTGCTATAGAGTCTCTGTTGTTCCCAAGACTGTTGTCTTTGACGCATTTTTCTTTAATAAGAAAAATAAACATGTAACACCTCTCAAAATGAATTGACTTCAAAATTTAAGTTGAATTTAACCAGAATTGAGTTCATTACTCTTTGATAATATCAAACAATGTTATATTCTTATATTAATCAGAAGTGAACACAAAAATTAATCAAATAAATGGCATTTCAATTAACACTAGTCTAAGATATTTATGACTTCATTTGATTTCAAAAAAACACCGGATTTTCAAAGAATATATTCGACAAAGACATCAATTGATTACTTCATCCGTTAAGAGTGATTCTAATTATCGAAAATCAGTCCCAAAAATATCGATTCGAAAATAAAATATTAATGAAAACATGCGTTTAATGTATGGATTGGCAGTAAATGTCCAAAAAAGGCTATTCTTGTGGGAACTGCTTTTGATTAATGAGATTCTTTTGTGGAATTCTGTCAATCAAATTTTCAATCTATAGAGTCAATGCTCTCTTTTGTTGCTATATTTGAAGCACAGGTATTCATAGATTAATTAAAATATATAATAAATTCATTTTTAAACATGGTCATTGTGAACAGAGCGACGATAATTTAGGGCGACCACATATTGCTTTCCTGGAAAGAGTTATTTCGGACGTAAACTATTTTCTCCTCTAGTACAATCAATATTGACCTGTACAATCACAGGCTTCAGAATTATGTTAGACAGAGGTAGCCATAGGGGGGGGGGGTATAGTTTGTATACCCCCCTGAGGTAGAGTATTTGCCAAAATACCCACCTCCTGAGGTTTATGAAAAATTGTAAGGGAAAAACTGAGAGAAAAGGACCCCCCTTCAAAAATTGTCGCCGCACGAAGCGCGGTGGCCACTTTTCCCCCCGAATTTCTGCCATTTTGTCGGCCATTTTCGGTAATTTTACCGATTAAATTGAATTTAAACTGAATTAAAGGCAATTTAAGCTAAATTAAGCTTAATTTAACTAGATTTAGGCAAGAATAAGGAATAAAATGGCCGTTTCCGGTGATGCTTCCGGCCGCCATCTTGGAAAATCCACCCCTACCACTACCCTCCCCTAATACCCCCCCCAAGGTCTCGAACCTTTGCTGCCCCTGATGTTAGACATGAATTGAATATACAAATATCAAATGTATATCAAATATTGAACATTGATGGTCATTCATATTAAGGAATCTTCACATTCACACTCCTGGAGGGAGGGGGGGTTAATCTTGAAAATGGTCTACTGCAGTACTTTATCTTGCTTTCAGAAATCCAGATTGGAAAAAATCGATAAAATTCTCATCTTAGGGAAGTACTGAAAAGAGGATGTAGACTGTGTAGCCATAAGAGATTTACCAAGAAGGTGGTTAAACTCCTAGTCTAATTTGTATTACACCGTGTATATCTATGAAACTATCAACTAGAAAAATGGTTTCCAATCAAAAATGTTGTTTTATAGCCTTTTTTCAAATTGACTGCAGCTCATCTATCAACGAATACATCATCTACTAAATTAACATGAAAAGAAGGGCAACTAGATGAATTGAACTTTTTCTAAAAAAATACTTGTGTTATCAATCCCAGTGATGAGGGTATAAATAGAGATGACTATGTTTGCTACTAGAGCTCAAACTAACAAAACGTTATAAAATGCTATAATTTTAAATTGAATTGGAGACTTTAGGCTTATTTGACCAGCGTGTCGTTGTGCCAGAGGTAATCTAACAGTATCATTAATCCAACTTTACTTCTGCTTTCATTTTGTGGTAATACTATATAAATGAAGATATAGTTTAATGTTTACAATGTTCTAAATGTATATAAATATATGTGAAATAAATGGCAAAATTCTGTGCTTTGCTGCAGAATAAAAAAGTATCGATTCCAGAAAACTCCTTAACTTTAGATGTAAAAGGCTAAAAGATTACACATTGTGACCAATTAAAACTATTTTCAACCTTCTTAAGAAATATTTGAAAGCATGCACCATTTAAAACAATTGAAATTTAAGGTTTAAAGCATGAGAACAATAAACAGATAATTGAGAACATTCCGACTCAATTATCATTTTACGTGCAAAATATAAATGATGTTTTTCTCTGCCATCAAGAAGACAGTTTTAATTGACCAACTTAACAGAAAACCTTTTAAATTACAGTTTAAAATTGATTGGAAAATGGGATTCACTTTTACTAATCCATGGATTTGGTATTCTCTGAATTGCATGAAAAGCTTTAAATAGGAACTTTTGTTTTTGAAGATCGTCCGATTCAAACAACTTTGATATGTTCTGAATCTACTAACTGATTATAATCGACCAGTATAACTATTTTTTGCGAATGGTCACAATTAAACACGAAATTGGCATGGTCAAAAATGCTTTATAATATAAGATTTAAAAGATGCATTTTATACTTTAGTAAGATTTGTGTAAAGTATAGATTCATTAAAACTATCAATGAATGAACTGAAATTCATTTCTCAAAAGGTTTTATGTTTACTCTTTAATTTATCCTGCATATTCTATTAAAATAAATGCTTTCGCTATTTTGTATGAATCACTTCTTTTGAGACATGAATTTCAATAAACAAGTTCATTCATTGATAGTTTTAATGAAGCTAAACTTTAAACAAAACTTACTAAAGTATAAAATGCATCTTTTAAATCTTATATTATAAAGTATTTTTGACCATGCCAATTTCGGGTTTAATTGTGACCATTCGCAAAAAATAGTTATACTGGTCGATTATAATCAATTAGTAGATTCAGAACATATCAAAATTGTTTGAATCGGACGATCTTCAAAAACAAAAGTTCCTATTAAGAGAAATATACAAATAACGGTTATGTCTTACAGGAAAACACTAAAATATTCTCTAAAAATTCTGGCGTTTTGTATACTAGTATAGTAGGACCTAATGATTGGGAAATGCTCCTTATTTAATCAATTAAATAATTCATATCAAATTTAATTTTGTTAAGGTATTCATAGTCCTAGAACCTCACAAATCTAATTTTAACAAATAGACACCTACAATTAAATTTTAATTTGATTAAAAGTATCTTTGGCCGAAAAATCGACCTTTCACACAAAGGGTTTACATTTATTTGGTATATGCATAATGATTTCAAGGAGTTTCGAGATAAAATTGAAGGCGATTCAAGGCTAAATCTATGCTTGCTCATTGTTTTAAGTGAGGCTTTTGTTCTAAACTGATTAGCGAGAAATGATTTTGCAGTCACTGATTGTTAAGAAGTGTTTAACAAAAAAAAACTAACCTTTCTTTGCATGAAGAGCACAGGAGGGCAATGGCCAGAACAGTGCCCAGAAATATAACAGAAGAGAGTGCTATTATAGCGATTTCTGTAGCACCCATTTGACTGATCTTTTCCTGAACGGTCACCCCTTGAATCCGTCTTATCTTGAAGTGACGTAAATTCTCTACAATTGACTGAGAATTTTGACGGAAAACGCTGTCAAATGGAAAACATTGTATGAAAATATTTGTTTTGTAAGTTTAATGTCTGTACTCTAAAAGTGTTTCGGTGTCTACGATGTCATTAGTCTCCGGATTGACTGCATATAAGAAAATATCGGTTGAGTGGGTCTCTTGAAGATCGCCCTCTGTATGCGGTCCAAGTTTAGCCATTTTTACTTCAAATCCGGTTATATTAGTTAAATAACTGAGTATTTCTGGCGATTTCTTCTCCACTAAAATGGGCTCTTTGTCCGATACAAATAAAATCATTTTCGTTTCCGGCAATACATAGATCTGTGAACATTTGATTTCCATTTAAACAATTATAGAACTCATAGTTTTGTTCAAATAAATAGATATAAGGCTCACAAAAATGTTAGTGACGGCAGAATTTCCTGTTTCACTGCCCTCTCTGTCCGTCGCTTTTACATCAAATCCATAGAGTTTTCCGCCGTCGAGTGTAAATGTAACCATTGAACGGACCACACCAGAGATGGGGTCGATGTGAAATTTGGAGGAGGCGTCGTCACCTCTGGCAAGGATTTCGTATCGGATGGCACCGTTCACTCCGATATCAACATCTTTTGCCTGATTTTTCATTGATTATTTATATATGTTTTGAAGAATCGATTAAACTTACGGTCAGTTTCACGACTTGGTAACCAAATGATGCCTCTAATGGAATGGCAGCCACAATGGGTCGGCCCTTGTTTTCGAAAACAGGAGGATTATCGTTTTCATCCTGAACACTGACTACAACTAGGGTTTCATCAAATGCTAAGCGATAGTTAGTATCCGGCGAATGACTGCTGACATCCCGACCCACACGTCGATGGATTAGGTTTTCGGACTTTATTTTCAAATTGTATATATCTTTTTTCTCGCGGTCCAGACTTCGGGTAACTATCAAACGACCCGACTCTGAGTCGATTTTAAACAAACCTTTTTTTGAGAAAAGATGCAAAACTTTTAATAATATTAACAAACATCAGAAGAATTTGTAATTATTTTCAAGTTAGCAAGATTTTTAGGAAAACTGCTTTAAGATTATATGGCATAACTTATACCAATCATTTGATGCATAATCTCTGTTCTTATGACCCTTTATTACCACATTTATGTCGTCTTTGAGATTTAGTCGTAATGAAAGTGTTTATGAATAACATGTTCCTTTAATTTTAAAGTAATTAAAAGAATTTATTTTATAATTTGACGACAATTTTATGGCTTCAAAAACCAAAGAAATATTTTCCTTTACTTAAAAAATGATTAATCATCATTTGCAACCATCACCTGAGTCCAGGAGATTAGGTATATAATGAAAATATTTGGCTTTAAGTGCTCTATATTTTTCTGTTCATATTCAGAACTTTATACGTTTTACAAATTTTAATCATTGAGAAGAGAATATAAGTAGAAAATAAGCTGAATTGCACTCAAGAAGTTTGAAGTCTATACTTAACAGAAGATTCTCATTTCAGGGTTACCCAAGACATTTCATTGTATGGGGGGATGGCTTTCACCAATATTTTCGATCTGAGTTCACAATTTATGGCTAATTTAATTAAAACTACTCAGTTTGCGACCGATTAAAAAACAGGTCTAATCTTTCCCACTGAATAAGGAATTAACAGGAAATAGTCAATCCAACTATGAGCTCAATTCTTGTGTTTTGATCTAGGTTCGGCGCTCCACCACAAGAATTGAATGGGTGAACCAAATTGAAGCAATTTTAAAGGGTTCTTCTTACTGAATGAATGTTTATTTTGATGTTAAAGCAAATAACGTATTTAAACGACAATATTAGAAACTTTGGTAAAGAAAATATTCTCTGAAATATTTTAAAGCGTTTGCAAAAACGAAAATATTTCACTGAAAAGAAAAAACTTTTTAATCGGTTTGAAAGCAAATAAACGACAATTTCAATGAATTTTTGCGAATCGACTAAACCTAAAAATGATTGAATGACTGCAAAACTCAATGAATGTTTCACTTCAGTGAAAACATTTATACTTTGGATGAAACCAAATGCTATCAATGAGTGTTTTTATATCAAATTAATGTCCAACTGATGAAAATTACATCGATTGGGTGGCTCTTAAGAAAATCAATTTTCGGTCTGACCGGTCGGAAAAGAGATAATGAAATGAAGTAACTGACCTCTATAATCAGTGCCAACAATACTATAATGTGAGGGTTTGTGCGCTATTTCGTCCGTTGAGTTTAAGTCAATCAACTGGAGTGGAGTCAATTGATTTTCCATTACTGACACCTCATAGACACGTTGAGGGAACAAACGAACGCCTTGACCGGTGCCCACTATTATATTGACCTGCAAATTTGTTATAAATATTTAATATTTCCTTTTAAAAAGATTCTAAAAATTTTGAAATTGAAAAATACGTTGACTCTAATTAAATATAAATATGTTATAATAAAAATATAATATATTCCATATTTTTCAATATAAATATAATGCTTTATATTGAAAAATGATTTTTCGTGATCAACGGCTGTTCTAAAAAAATCGGTTATAAATGGAGATGTTATATAATTCTTGTTGCTATTCATTTATATTTATATATTTCTAAGAACACAATAGAATAGGACCAAAGAAATTGAAGATAAAAATTTGATAAATTGAAGTATAGTTAAGTGTTTAATAAACGAACTCATTTGTAAACCAGAAAAGAATCTAAAAAAACAAAATCAAATCATTTGTGTGTCAACCAAATAAAGAATAAATATTTGACTTAATTTAAATCAAAACGTGTTTTAATTTCAAGAATGTTTAATTTTTAGCAACTAGATCTAAAAGGGATTTCGTGCAAAAACATTAAGTATTCCTATTATATTTCCCATCACAACAGTTCAAAGAACCCACGAAATTAAAAATATATTCTTTGTATTGCAAACACATTAAATGAAATTGATTTTTTGATTAAATAACCAGAAAAAATAGTCACATATTGGAAAGGATGGCCATTAATTCTATAGTCTTTTGGAGAGAATCAGAAAATGATTGGATTTAGTGATAAATTTGAGTTTTAAGACAAATTGCATTAAGAGGAGTGACAGTCATCTAAACTTATCGACCGAACAATTGAATAAATTTTGTTCCTGTCAAAGAATATCTATTTTGTCTGACAAATAGTTGTTGACACATATTGATTGATCCTGTTAAATAGTCCTCCATTACTGAGTTAACTGTTGTAACTTCCAAAAGTAGTTAATGAGGTACTTTAAAAAACGATTATCGACCCAAATAATTGTGGCCGTTGTGCCAGTTATCGGATGTAATTGTAATGATATAAATAATACTTAGAGGTTTCATATCATTTCAAATGAAAAGTTAAAAATATAATGACTTATTTCATGAGTAAAATATCGACTTTTTTAAAAATAAAGTTTTATAAAGTGGTTCATTAAAATTGATTCCTGAAACAATGCAATTACAAACTGAAATAGGAATTGATTCGAGTATTTTTAGATCATTTTTATCTTATAATAAGGTTTCAGGAAGGGGAGGATAGGGAGGGAGAGGGAGGGAGAGGAAGAGAGACTATTGAGAAGCCCTGTCAGAAAAATTCGTCTTCGAATGGAATGCATTTTGAAAATAAACTCACTTCTGTTGTATCAGATTTTGGAGGATCGCTGTCATCCTCTGCCTTAACGACAAGCCTATAATGATTTCTGTGAACGCTGTCCAACGATTTAGTCAGTTTGACTCTACCGTTGCTCTGCTCTATTCCGAAGGTCTCCATTTCATCTGAATCTATATTTCGTATAAAACAAGAATTGAAGAATTAGTTGCGATAATCAAAAGGAAAAGTGAAAAATGAGAACAAATCAATCGATAACTGACTGATAAGCGTGTATTTGAAGGGTCCCTCTCCAGCATTCATTGTGAACACAGTATCGCCCGGTTTTGCGTTTTCAGCCACTTCTACAGTATAAACAGCTTTAGAGAAATCAGGCACAGAGTCCGAAGTGTCGGCCACTGTCACCCAGAGTTTGGCGACAGAGCTTAGACTTGGACTTCCCTTATCGTAAGCGATAACAGTTATATTATAAAAGCTCTTCTCCTCGTAGTCTAACGTCGAAAGCGTCCAAACTGTTCCGTCTGTTCGTCGATAAGAAAACAATTGATTGATTTTATGGCAACATTTGATTCAAACCTTTTCCATCGATATAAAACTTATTGTTGTGTCCTTCGCCTAACTTGTAAAAGACCTGTCCGTTTTCACCCATATCCGGATCAAAGGCCACAATTTGAGTCACTTTATGGCCAGGATCTAAGTTTTCAGGAACATGGGCCAAATAAGGATCGGTATAAAATCGGGGCCTCTCGTCATTCCTGTCATTCTGTTTGAGCGAAATGTTATTTCAGAATATTTCCAAATTTTGACAGAAAATAGATATAAAAACAATGTTTGAGAATCTTTTTCAAAGTTTAAATAATTAATGGTGTAACGCTCTTGGTTAAATTTTCTGCTTTAATTATTTAAATTTTTATGTAAATGTTTACTCATTTGAATATTTAGAATGTTTGCAAATGTATGAAAAGTGTTATGTAATCCCTAATTAGTGAGTTTTCTTTTTCAATGAAATGCATTAAAACTTTTTTGTATTAAAAGCTTTTCATTCTTTTCCTATTTTGCTTTTGAGTTCAATGTTTGAGACAAAATAAAAAGTTTTTGTGATTATATTTTCTGGTGAAATGAATGTGTCGTAGACTCCGATTATATCAAATGAATAATTTATTCGCTGAAAGGATTCTTTTTATTAAAAAATTTTTTCATTGAATGCCTTTTTCGTAGAAATGACAGTCATCTGAAAAAATGTTTTGCTTCAGAGAAGAAGCTTTAGATTGTGTCTCATCTTTCAGACACAACTTTTCTCTGTTATAATCAAATCAATAAAGAGGAGCACAACTGCTATATACTGACCACAACTATTTTGACTTCAGTGCTGGTATTAGTGGGCGGCTCTCCATAGTCTAAGGCCTGAAAATGTTATAATTATTTGTTAAATTGTTGGCCAAATGTTTTAATTTTGAAGTTGAATATATGGCTTACCGTCACTTCGAAATTATAAGTTTCTCTCTGTTCCCTGTCTATGAAGCCTTTGGCGAAGAGTTCCCCGGTGTGAACGTCGATAGAAAATGGGAAATCTATAGATTACAGGGTTTAATGAAATTATTGATAATCAAAAGTGACAATCTTTGCATCTAAAAGAGGTCATCATTTGATGTTTTTATTTTTCCAGTAAAAAGGCATCAAATGGTCTAAAATTGAATAAAGCATTGAAATGACCCACTTTCTCATTAAGTGCTTCATTCAAGACATTAGAGTTCACCTCAATGTCAGACATTCTTTCAAACATATAATAACTGGAAAGAAGAGAATCGGAAGTCAGAGGAAAAGTAAATCTAACGGCGATTACACTCTTTTGTTGTTATGACTGAAGACAAATAACAATTTGTTTTAGTGAACGTCAAATGCAAATCTATTTGAAGTGCTTTCAAAATTTTTTTCAGTATTATTATTGCAAATAATGGCCTCTGACTGTAGAAATTCTGTGCTATTCATGAATTTACTCTTGAATGTGCATTATATGGAAACTTGCATTAAAATCTGAACCATTTTCGTCAATCATAAGATGTAGAGATACTATGTAAATAACAAACCAAGAATACAAACAATTGCACATAACTTTTATCGCCTATTCATTCATAAAATCTATTCATAAAAATAATTAATGAGTTGATTGACTCGATTCTAAGAAAAAGAGTAAAAAACTAAGAAACGTTTGAATTCAAGTGCAAAGGAATAGATTTTGATCTGATTTGATGTCAAGGCTGTCATAAAAACTATTCTATTGATTGGAGTCTAATCTAAAGAACATTGAAAGTGAAAACAATGAATCTAATAGATTAGATTAGGAATGAAACAAAAATGAAAGTTTGTCCTTGGCTTCAAATGCTTTTCATCTCTAATTCAATTTTCAATCAATTAAACAATTGATAGAAGATATTATAGAATGTGAAGACATACCGACGGCTACATTATTTAGAATAGTGTATTCGACGACACCATTTTTGCCAATGTCTTCATCTCTGGCCCGAAGAACTCCTAATTTCAATTTGTTTGTCGTATAGTTTCCCTCCAAAACATTGAACTGATAGTTAGAGTTGTCGAAAGTGGGCCTATGATTGTTCACCTGATTTCGTGTAAAACATAGTTAATTTGACAAACAATTGAAGTGAACAGGACTCACATCAACAATAGTGACATTAACGTTAGTCTTGGCCGCTAACCCGTTGCCATCAACGGCCGACACATTCAAGTAGTAGACAGTTCCAGGTACAAGAGCTCCCACAACGAATATTTCACCGGTTGACCGATCGATACGAATATCTCCTTTTCCTCCATTTGTAATGTAGTACTGGATTTTAGAATTGGGTCCCTTTTCGTCAGCATCGGTGGCTTTTACTTCAACTACTTTGGAGCCTGGTCGTGCTATTTCTGGCAGTAAGATGAACAGAGGTCCATGCTGGAAAACAGGTGGGTTGTCATTCTCGTCTTCTATCGATATAGTGAGGCCTGTAGTAGAGCTGAGATTGCCCTTGTCCATTGCAGTCACTTTAAGGTCATATTTGGCTGTATGTTCGCGATCCAGAACCTGCTGCGGATCTTTCGGAGTGAATAAAACAGTTCCGGAATCGAGAATTGTGAACATATCACTGCCCTCTCCCGACAGGGAATAGGATATTAGAGAGTTATTGCCGGCGTCCTTATCACTCGCAGTGATTGGCGGCAATATATTCACTGAAGTTCCCGGCGCTGAGTTCTCTTTGATATTTCCTCTGAATATTTGACTAAAAGTGGGCACCTCATCATTCATATCAAGGACATCAATTATAACTTCACTGACGCTCTGTTTATTAAACATTGCAATTAATATACATATAATTTGAAAATTTAAAGAATAACTTTTCTTACAATTTTAGTGGAGGGCCGGCGCTCTTCCAATTTGACTGTCAAAACATAATTGCTTCGCTTTTCGCGATCCAATCCTTTTTTGGTGTAAATTTCTCCTTCCTATCGATGGTTCCAAAAATCAATAATCAATTTTTTTTTTGAATGATTAAAATGACTTTCTCTATGAAAGAAATGGATGAATACCTGAGTAATATTGAAAATAGTTCTCATCTCTGAGTTAACGATTGTATATTTCATCAAAGCGTTAATTCTGTGTTTTCTTGGTTTTAATTCAACTCTTCCGACCAGAACTCCCGACTGGTTTTCAAGAACAGCGAACCTATAGTTGGACTGGTCGAAACGGGGGTCTCTCTCTTCTGCTTCGCTGACGAACACATTTAGAGATGTCTAGCAACATTATTCAGTGATTAATTTCATTTCGAAAATCAATTTTACTTACAGTTGACTTCCAGAGACCATCGAAGGCCTCAACAGTTATGACGTACTGTTGATTCTCAGAGATGTCCAGTTGTCGGGAAATATTAACGATACCGGTTTGGGAGTCAATTGCAAACGGAACTAATTATTAATCAAAATATTACAAAACTTTTCAGCAAAATATAAAATAATAGTCATTTAGTACCGCTTCCAGTATTTTTTGCGAAAGAGTAAACGAGATTAGTGTTTGCCGGGGAGTCCGTGTCAATGGCTTTAAGTTCGGCCACTATTATACCGACGGGGGCGTCCTCTGAAATGAACTGGTAATATGAGTCCCTTTCGAATTTTGGTGGCGAGTCGTTGATGTCTTGAATGACAACCGCAACCTTTGAAGCAATTGTGTTCAGAAGTGTAATGAGAATACAATTTAAAAGAATGTAAACAAACCATTGCTTTTCCAAGTCGTGGAGGCGTTCCTTTGTCTTTAGCGGCCACGAACAACAAGTGAAGGGCTGACTCTTTGACGTTATATTTTTCGCGATCCAACTCAGAAACAATGGTTAAAAGTGGTCCGCCTTCGTCTACATCCAAACGGAACTCTCCGTTAGAGTTTCCGTCGACGATATAGACTTCCATCTGTCTGTTTATGCCGTCGTCGTAATCCACTACTGGAAGCCTCATACGGGTGCCAATACTGGTCGGACCTTCCGTTACATTAAGCAAAAAGGTTTCGTTGAGAAAAGTTGGAGTCCAATCATTTTCATCGAGGATTATAATGTGGACATTAGTCCATCCCGTATTGTTTCCTCCATCGATAGCCACAACTCTTAGCACATAAGCGGGTGACCTCTCCCTGTCCGGAACTATTTTGACAGAGATGACTCCAGTTTTCTCTTCTAAATCAAATATTTCGTCTTCATTGCCTTCAATCACGTGATACCTTAGTTTTCCGCTATCAACTGAATCCTTATCCGTAGCGGTAATAGTGGTCACCACTTGACCGATGGGCGTGTTTTCCTTGAGTTCAACAATGAAATCGCTTTGACTGAACACAGGATTATTGTCGTTGACGTCTTCAATAAAAATCTTGACTCTAGTATTAGCCGAACACTTCTGATTACTGGCAGTAATGGCCAGAGTATGGATGCCCTGCAAGAACTTTGGTATGGAGTCCCGATCTATCAGTTTCTTCACTCTAAGTGAAACATTTGTGGGAAAATTGTCTCCACTTCTGACGTCTATATAGAAATTGTCGTCAGAGTTATCTTCAGTTATTTGATAAGACAATCGCTGTCCAGTAAATTTATCGATATCTTCAATGAGAAGGTCCGGCAGAACAATCATATCCGGCGGAGAGTTCTCTTTAATTGAAGCATAATATTCAGTGAACGGGAATTTAGGGCAACGAATGTTTGTATCCAAAAGTCGTATCACAACTCCGGCCTCCGAGTAGTGCAAAGGTTCTCTTCTGTTGTGCGCCGATACTATAAAATGGAAAATATTCTGTCTTTTGTTCGAATCGGACGGATCCAGTCTATGTGTGGTTGAAATCCGTCCCGAGTCGTGGTCAATGCTAAACTTCTTCGAAGTGAATGGTCCACCGCTCACACTTGTAATGTTATACCAAACAGGAGAACCATTAGGAATGGTCGCTCTTGGAGTAAGAACTGTGGCTCCGGGCTCTAAGGCTGTATCACTTTGGACAAAATATTGCACTGAAGTGAAGACAGGAGTCGGCTCTTCAATCGAGTCCTTATAGACTTCAATTCTCAAATCTCTGGAACCGAATAAAGGGTTAGTCGAGGCCTTATCAGAGGCGACGACTCGCAGTGTTTCAGTCATAGGAATGAGTTTCTGTGTGGCGAATATCTGTCCCGTCAGCGCATTTATGGCGAAAAAATGACTCTGGGGCTCTAACGAGTATACCACCTGATTATTACCATTCCGGTCACTGTCTGCATCGATAGACTGCACAGTATATATGACTTCATTGTTGGGTGAGGCTGACTGTGGCACCCGAAGAATGCGGGGCATCGCAAGGATTTCAGGGGAGTTGTCGTTCTGTTAAGTCAAGCATTGTTTTATGTGTCATATATTTGGATCTTTTAGTTACAAGGGTATAAAATACTTACAACATCGATGACGTGGACCTGGACTACAGTTGTTGTGGATTGTGGTTCTTTGGCCTCATCCCGCGCCTCCACAATGATTTCATGATGTTTTGTTATTTCGTAATCGAGTGCAGACTCCAGTGTTATTCGTCCGGTATTTTGGTCAATACGAAAAGCATTCGGATGAGAAGACTTGACGATTCTGTAGATAACTTTTCCGGCTTTACCCGGATCAGGGTCTAAGGCCAGTACTTGAAGTAAATGTATTCCCGTAACATTTTCATCGACGTTTACATAATATGAAAACCTGTCGAACTTTGGCGGATGGTTTTGGGTGTTGGACGCCCGAACCACTAGGATAGCTTTGCCGATATTGGGGGTTACCCCATGATCCTGTGCGAACACTTCCATCTCGAACGTTGCGTTCTGTCTGTCTATGGGTAGGTTTGCCACGAGTCTGACTAATCCTGTTTTGGCATCGATTTCAAACATGCCATGTGTGTTCTTAATCCAATAGGTGATGTCCCCATTGTTGGCACTGTCAGGATCTGATGCTTGCACTTGAATTACAGTCCGTCCTTTTGATTAGAATTAAGGCAACCAATTAATATCAATTAAAACATTCCATTTGTTGTCTTACCTGGTATTGAATCATAAGGTATCGAAATTATATACTTGTCCTGCTCAAAACGGGGTGGATTGTCATTCTCGTCAATAATGTCGACTGAGACGGGAACTAAAGCTTCAAACTTTCCGTCAGTGGCTAATACTGCGAATTCATATTTGTTTTTGGACTCCCTGTCCAATACTTTTTTCGTACAGATTTCTCCACTCATTTTATTGACAGAAAAAACGTTATGATCTTTATTGTTGGACAACAAATAATTGACGCTATCGACAGAGTCCCGAGACTTAGCCTCAACTGTCAAAAAGCAATGACCTGACGGAAGATTCTCAGGCAGTGTCGCAGAATAGGCAGCTTTGCTGAAGACAGGTGGGTGGTCGTCTACAAGGGATAGAACAGGTTAGCAAACTATAAAATTGATTAATTCAAAGCACTACTAACTGGTGTCCTGAACATCGATCACAACCATTGTCAGGGCATAAAGGGATGTCTGGTGAGAGTCCATTGCCTGAACTAGAAGTGCATATTGTTTCTTCTGATCGTAGTCAATTTTGACACCCATTCCATTGTTAATTCTGATGTCTCCAATCTTGGGGTCGATTGTGAATATGTTATCTTCGTTTCCACCGACCAAAGAGTAAGTGACGGTATTGTTTTGCAAGTCTTTGTCAACCGCTTCCACTTTAACTACTACTTTGTCGGTATCCTTCTTTTCGATGACAAGTCCATGGTAGTTACTTGACGTGAACACTGGCGGGTAATCATTGCTTTCCCGAACCTTCACAATCACCTGAACCCCTAAACTAAAGTTTTGTGGAACGCCATCATCAGTGGCGCGGGCTATGAATGTATATTGAGTTCGTGATATGAGAGGCTTTCTAACGAAAATTCGACCAGTGTCCTCCTCGATGTAGAACAGGTCAGTATCGCCATCAGAAATGGTATATTTGATGGTGTTTCCGTCCTCATCGTTAGCCCTGATTTGTCCGACAGACGTGCCTTCAAATGCTTTTTCCTGAACTAAGAATTCATAGGGAAGTCCAACGAATTTCGGTGAAAACTCATTAATGTTGGCCACACTAATCATTACAGTAGCCGTTCCTATGTTAGGGGGAGTGCCGCCATCCACTGCTATTATACCGAATTCGTGTTTGTCTTTGGTTTCAAAATCAAGTGAAGAAACCAATGTAATGACACCCGTGATGTTATTTATTGCAAATATTTGTGCCTCTTCTTGGGTGGTGTTCAGATAATAACCAATAATCCTTCCATTAGTACCAGAGTCCAGATCGTTAACTCGATAAAAAGACGGGAAAGTAGTTCCCGGGGGTATGCTTTCGGGTAATTCTAATACATATCTAAAAAAATAGTAGAAAATGTAGAAATTCCAATGGAATAGGGGTCAGTAATAATTAATGATTAGATACCTGTCCTCATTAAAAACAGGCGAATTGTCGTTCTGTAATTAATAGATACAAAAATATCTCAATTAAAAGATATTCAAAACTTGAATGGCGTGTCTTTTCTTCCATCAATTATAGTTAATAATTAATAAGTATTTAAAGGATTAGAAGCCATACTATTATTTCTTATTGATTTGCAATTTAGTCATTAAATTGCAATTCAAGCAAAACTTTGCATTAATTCTAATTAGAGAACAGTAAAGAAAATTATACAAACATTGAGAGAATGCCTTTAATTTGAAAAATCAATTGACATAATAATAAAAGTAATTAAAATTAAATTTTATGGCTTATAATTAATCAAATTAAAACATTCATTAAATAATGTAAATGAGGACTCACCACATCTATCACATCTATGATCACAGGAACACTTGTGTTAAAGGAATTGATGGACAGCCTGTCGCGGGCGAACACTTTCAATTTGAACGACTGTTCGTTGGACGGCATATCTCTGTCTATGTTCTCCATTAATGTCAATTCTCCTGTCTTTGAATTGATGTTAAATTTTCCTTTTTGTTTCCTATTTTCTTCTCCGATCCAATAAATGATATCCTGTTCGTTGGCAAGTCTTCCTGGATTGGTTGCATTCACAGCACCCACTACTTGATTTTTAGGCATACTTTCAAAAATACGGAAATGATATGACTGTTGATCGAAGACAACTAATTCGTCGTTTATGTCTTTGACTTTGATAGTCACCTCAACTGAGGGATTAATAATATTGGGTGCGTTGGGGCCCTGGAAAGGTCTCAAATTTCGGGCCGCAACAAATAGCTTGTACTCAGACTTTCGCTCAAAATTTAGTTTCTCTGCGGTCGATAACAGACCTGATTCTTGGTTAATATTGAAAGCGTTGTCTTCATTTCCCGCTAATATCAAGTATTTAATAACTGCGTTATCATTAGTGTCGCGATCACTAGCTTTCACTTGGAATATATCTATGGGAGGATCCACTTCTTCGGACACTTCGATTGTGTATTGGTTTTGTTCAAAGAAGGGCGCGTTGTCATTGATGTCCTCAATAGCAACGACAACACTAGCGGATCCACTCAACTGTGGATTCCCGCCGTCGTATGCAATGACTGTAAACTCGACTCTTGACTCAGATTCGCGATCGAGACGTAATCGAGTTTTTATATTTCCGGTCAATGGCTCGACATAGAAGGCATCGCTCCCGTGATCACCGATTATCGTGTATCGGATCACAGAATTCTTTCCCGAATCTCGATCTAAAGCAAGTACTGAACCAATTGTCGCATTTTCTGCCATCTCTTCGACACACTTTTGAAACAAAGAATCGTTAAATTTATTGGTATTTTAAGTTAAAAAATTATTAAAAACTGACCGAAAAGTTGTAAAAACTATGAGTAAAATGTGGAGAATTATCATTTATGTCGACTAAATTGACTAAAAGAGGAGCGACAGCAGTATTGATGCCATCGGACACTTGAACGAGTAAATCATAACTTTGTTTTCTCTCGTAGTCGAGAACGGCTGCAGTAAAGATACGGCCACTTCTCGAGTCTATTATGAATAATTTATCGTCATTTCCGGCAACAATGGAATATTCCAGATGTGTGTCCACTGTATCGGCATCTCTTGCAGTGATTTGTGTGACATAAGCCCCTTCCGGTAGTGATTCGCCGACATATGCCTCAAAGGGAGCTCCAATGAACTCCGGAATACTATTATTAATGTCGGTTACATTTATCCTAAGGATAGCGACACCCGTCCTTCTTTCGAATCTGATTTTAGCCGAGTCAGAGGCCACGACAAAGAATGTATATTGATCCGGTTTGTTATGCATGTGGGCGAAAGAGTCGGTCACATAAATAGAGCCGTTGTGGGGGAAGACATCGAATGGCACACTTTGACTAATTGTGTCGTTTTGCTTAAAATAAGTAACTCTTCCGTTTTCATTGAGGTCTTTATCACTGGCATAGACACTGCCCACAAGAGTGTTGGCCGGAGCCGTTTCTAATACAGTGAAAGTATATAAATTTGTTGGGAAGAACTGGGGGTTATTGTCGTTGGCGTCCAAAAGATTTAGTTCTATTGTAGTGAACTTTGGTTTTGTTGTCTCGGGATTTATGTTAGGTTTGCGTTCAATGGCTGACACTTTCATCTGAATCCTATCATTGCTTTCTCTGTCCAGACGTGTCGGATCCTTTACACTTATCCAACCGGTGTTCTCGTCTATTTTGAAGGCTCCTGAGTTGTCGTCTAAAACATACTTGAATTGGGAATTCTCCCCTTTATCGGCGTCTACAGCGAACACTTGGAGGACAGTGAAGCCCGGCGGTAGGTTTTCCATCACTGTTATGTTATACATGTCGTACTCAAACTCAGGAGAGTTATCGTTCTGTCAATTGTTTTGATTAATTAAGCGTTTAATTCAATCAACTTTTTTGGTCAATCAATTTATGACAGATTAGTCAAGAATGCAATCACTCACCACATCGATTACAAATACATCAACTCTGGCCAATGTTTGTCTCAATGGATTATCTACTTGTGCTGCCTATTGTATGAGCAATGCAAATATTTAAATTTTATTTCGCAACAAATTATGCAACATTTTTAAGGCAAAATATTGAACCGGACTCTGAATTATTAATCCCTTTACTGAATGATTGAATGATTGGCAGTCCTTTCATTGGGTTCTAGTGTTTGATTAACTCAAATATCTTTTCAATTCAAAGTCAGATGTAATTATTGAATACCAAGGGATTTGATTGAATATAGGCTACTGTGCTCTGGAATGAGAGGGTGAGAGAGAGAGAGGGAGAGAGGTGGAGAGAGGGAGAGAGAGAGGGGGAGGAGAGAGAGGGAGAGATAGAGAGAGGAGAGAGAGAAAGAGAGGGAGAGA
>JAQIWP010000735.1:0-20831 GCA_034695525.1 Euzetes globulus | reverse complement strand
ACCAAAAGTCCCACCAAAACTTCGACCAAAACTTCGACGAAAGCCACTTAAAATCTAAAATTTGATATTCGTTTTATGAAAAAATATGATTTCAAATTAAACCATCAAAAAGAACAAAATTCTCTGAATGTTTCACTCAATAAATTATTTTTTCTAATATTCATTACATTTATTCTTTAATTATTTGAATATAACTTTATTCGAGTAAATGATATAATAATGAATTATCGACTTTCTTATAGAATTTAAATTTTATTTAAACACAATTCAGAGAAAATTTGAATTCAATATCTAAACAGATTCAGAGCTGAAACGATATTATTGTTGTGTTGATTCCGGAGGCAAACCAATTGTCAGACCATTATTATTGAAACAAATTGCTTCCAATTGATCCTCATTTGAGGACTCTTGAAAAGGTGTGAACTCAGTCACTGCCAAATCATTCTTTCTGTTTTTGAGTCCATTTGGGTCTAATTGTAAGGCGAAAAGTCTGGTGTCTTCCTTCGCGTGAATCTTCTTATGGTTCCAAATGCCAGCTAAAGCTGAGAACCGTTTTCCACATCCATTTACATCACATATATATGGCTTCTCTCCGGTATGTTTGCGCTTATGTGATATTAAAGTGCAGGGCTGTGAACATCGGTATCCACACTCAGGGAATGGGCACAGATATGGCTTTTCACCGGTATGTATGCGTCCGTGTGCAATGAGAGCCCATTTCTGGTTGCAACTGTAGGTACAGCCAGGCCAATCGCACTTCTGAGGTCTTTCGTCGGTGTGGGTCAACCGGTGAGTGTAATAATTGTGAGAGGTATACATCTGTGCGCCACAGCCGGGCCAGTCGCACGTGAAGTCCCTTTCGCCCTTATGGCGCTTTCTATGTGATGTCAAGTGTTGAGGCCTTCTAAAAGCCATTGCACAGGACGGCCAGTCGCACACATAGGGCCGGTCAGAATCGTTAACTTTGACTTCTCGGGGACATCTTCTCACTACTGGATTGTCGTGACTTCTCAAATGACGATAGAAGGCCAAACGTGCTGTGCATTTGAACTGACAGTTCTCTTTAGTACAAATGTAGTCTAACCCCACTTTATAGGGAAGAACTGATCGGTTAATTCTGATAGACCTGGCGCTCCGAACTTTGTTGTCACACGAACTCTGCAGATTGCCATTAATGGGTTCAGTCGGTTCTCCCTCCCGGTGGCTATTTCTGTGACTATAAAAGACTCGTTTGACTCCTGAAGAGAATCCACAATTGATTACATTACAGACATATTTGTCACCGACTTTGAACTGAAGAACTACTGCATTGATTCTTTGTGTCCGAAGTGAAGTCTCTTTACTTTCTTTTAATGATTTCTTCACATTTTTGTTCTTTGGTTTTTTCTTATCAAAATCACTGCCATCACTGTCTTCATGGCTATCACTGACATCGTTTATATCAAAGTCATCACTCTTTGTCGAAATATTGGTTTTACTGTTATCTTCTTCAAGAACTTCTTTGAAATTACTTGAATCGAAGTGATTGGAGTCAACTTTAGACTCAACTTTGGTCTCAAAATCAGTTTCATTAAAATCAATATTTAAAACACTTTTAATTTCAAAAACAGGAGAAGTAAATTCAGACACAACGGAATCATCATTATCGTCACTATCGTCGTTATGGTCATTATGGTCATTGTGGTTATTAAGGTGATTACCGTCATTATCGATCAAGAGAGTTTGAATGGACTTGTCTTCACACTTCAATTTGACTGGTTTATTTTGATTCCAATGAGCAATTAGTTCCATAACTTTGCGTTCATTGAAATCACCGTTAATTTGGTTCTTGACTTTCTTCAGGTTCTCCTTTTCTGTCTCAATGAACTCTTCTTCGCGTTTGATTGTCTTAATTAAGTCATTCATGCCTTTGTTGCTGTGGTTATCGATTCTACACTTTTCAATGATAGCCACCAATACTTCATTGCATTTAATCAAATGTTTGTTAATCTGTTCCGAAGTTTTCAAACAAGTCTTCAAATCTTTAATTTTATCCTTCATTTCAATCAACTCTTTCTGGCATTCATTCCAAATGTCAGTCAATCGGATATCAAATTTTTTATTGCAATTCATTATTAAATATATATATAAAAATAAATGCGTTATTAAAAATTCATTATTTTATATTATTATTATTATTAACTCTTAAATTGGTTATCAAAAAAACCCAATGAATTCAATAAAAAAAACCAATAAAAACAAAAGACGAAAACAAATAAGTTTTGGCACTACTTTTGAATTCACAAAATAATACTTTCGACAAAATATTATCGATTTTCTATTCAATTGTTTAAGTCTCTAAAGTAGACCATTTCGGGGAACAGATGGACCACTCAATAGAGCGCATGGACTCATCACTGATGACAACAAGTTATTACTCAAATATTAATTCATTGGTTTTAAAATCGTTTAAATATTTATTAATTTTGTAACTAATTATCTATTAATAAATCAAACAAAACTGATTGCAAACCATATCATATAAATCATTTAATAATTAAAGAATTGATTGATTAAGTTCTTGTAATAATAAGTGTTAATAAGCTTCTATGTCCATTCAAATTCGAGTGAACACAATATTTCACTTAAGATATTATTTTCAGTTAAACAGTGTTTTTAAAAGTTAGGCTTATTCTGAGATAAGCAGAAGAAAATTTGGGAACAATCAGAGAACAGGTCCAGTCCTTATCTATTCTTATCTGATATCTTAAGCCTTTGCGCACCTGATTATAAATTAGAAGTGGCCAATAAGGTATACAGGGTGTATTTCGTTTCACCACGTAAACTCAGAATTGAATTGTAATTTTTTTAGTAATAACGGCCAAAAAATTCGCCCTGTCTATAATTTTAAGGAATTTGGTAACCTTTAAAAATATTAGAACTTGATAAATACCCTCAATTGTGGCTTAATTAAACTATTTTATGCTTAAAATTGCCAGAAATAAGCCCATCTATAAAGAAAATGGGAATATAACTTCTACTAATATACCTACCAATATATCTCCTACTTTGTGGATCCCTGTTCTTTATGAAGCCTTTTGTTGACAATTTGATGACTGTGTTTACCAGAGAATGTTAACATTCATTATTTGATTTTTATTTCAATAAAATATGATTCAACAAATGTGTTGTCTTTTATTTATAAATATAAGCTATAAGTAAAATAAAACATAACATAAAAGGGATTTCAATCAATTCTAATCATAATTCCAGTCATCTTTGGCCCAAACAGGAAGTTCTGTTTTATATTCCCAGTCGGAGCCCTGAATAGAGTGATTTGTTAATGACATAGAAATTAGATAAGTCTTCTCACTTTGTAAGACAATGCGTGCAAATAAATCAACAGATCTTTAGGATTGGGATCAACTGTTTTGTGGAGACATTCCTGACAATCGTCGTCATTAATCAGTTTACTTGGTTCCAAACGATAACTAAATTATAATATTTAGAAAACCAGAATAACCTTTGAAACAATGTCTACAATTTTGTTATACCTTTGCTTCAGTGAATGCCATTCCTCTCGATTCGTGTAATGGTCTAAAGCTTTTAAAGCGATCTCTCGTTTCCTGTCACTAAGTTCTTGTTCTTCAGATGTTAACTGATCCGCATTTGAGTTACTCATCAAATAAATACTTCTTTGATGTTGGCTTTCGATGTCTTTCAAAAGCTTTCAGTTAAAGACAATAATCAAAACCATTTTCCAAGAATTTAATATGAAATCAGAGATTACCTGATCCTTAGATTTGCCATACTCTCCGTCTTTGCCTTTTTGGGGACCGAATACATCATTATTATAGAATGAGTCGTTGACAATGGGATGACCCAAATATTGCAAATGAAGTCTTATTTGATGCATTCGACCGGTCAGTGGTCGACACAAAACAGTACTACTCTTGCCGTTGAAATTTAGTCTTTCAAATGTAGTACTGCAGGGCTTTCCATTAGGATTGACCACAGAAATGCCGATTCGATGCGAAATACATTCAATCGATTGCTCACAGTTTACGACTCCACTAATGATTACAAAAAGGTTTATGTTTTCCTCGATATAAATGGAGGACATACTCAGGAAAGCGACCCTCAACTCTACAGACATATTCCTTTGAAACTAATCTATTCCTCATCTGTTCGTGTAGTTTCTGTGCAATGGCTGCAGATCTGGCGATTACTACCACTCCAGACGTCAAACGATCCAATCTATGGATTGCTTTAAATGAATTGAATTTAAGTCAAAAATTATTTTTAAATTAAAGAAAAAATCAATTAAATGGAAGACATTTATTGACATACTGTGCAAAGAATCCAATTTATGCTCTTTTGCCAGAACAGACATAACTGTGTTGTGACGGTATTTACCGCACGGATGGATCTGATGGACAAATACTTCAATTATACTATAGTTGAACCATCTGTTCACAACTTACTGGAAGAGATGGAGGCTTATCGATGATCAGCATATCCTTAGATGAATGAATTATAGGTATCGGTGCTGACAGGACTGGCATTTCATGTCTATGGACTCGATGTGTGAGCAAATCGTGTCCTTTGAGTTTGTAATCGATGTCAACCTTTTGGTTATTGACTAACAGCAGTCCCTCTTCAATACGTCCTTTCTATTGATTTAGTCTTTAATTACTTCTAAATTTTGATTAAACACCAATTCCATGAACTTTCAAGCAATGAATATACAAATTACTCAGGCTAAAAATTCAATGGAATACTTGCTAAACGATAGAAAAAGGGATAACGACTTGCCTTGCTCGTTATTAACAAGCAAGGCAATTGGCCTCCACTACTTCAAAATAGTAATCTTACGATTTTGTCCAAAGGCATTGCTCGGAACTCTGAGCAGTAGAACTGAGCCAAAGGCTGTCCCATCCACCGACCCTTACAGTAGGAATAGTATGTGAAATAATAGGGATATACTTTACGTAATCCGTTGTCGATATAGTATTGCGAGTCCTCTAAACTATATTCCGGTAAAACTATTTTCTGTCTCTTTTTCGGCTGCAAATTAGAATAAGTATCCGACACAATATTTTAATTGATCAACAATTAGATGAAAGAATGTGATCAAGGCACTTTAAACAATATCAATTACTCACTTCTGGGGCACTTTCTTCGGTGGCATTGGAGTCACTTTCTTCATCTTCTTTCAGCTTTCGTTTGACCGACGAATTCATTGTCGACATAAATATGACACCAGTTTTAAGATTACTTTTAATTAGACTTTTTAATAAAAACCTCCTAAGACTTAAAACAGTCATTTAATTTGAAAAAATTCATTAACCATTAATTGTCTTTGAGTTGAATCCAATCAGAATGAATCCAATGAAGTGAAACATCAATTTTGTCCACAAAATACAAAACACGTGTAAATCATTCAAAACAAACGTCAAAATAAAATCAATGGTTTTGATGAAGTCTATCATTAAATAAGTTTTTGAGGGTTTTATTCATTTGAGAACGTCTTCTATGTATTCATTCACACGATTTGAAATCAAAACAAACCGATAAAATGTCAAAATATTTACCAGTTTTTTGACATTTAATTTTAAACACAATTAAATCTATTTGATTGGATTGATGTCAGTTTCAAAACACTTCAACTGCTCTTATTTTAAATGAAAAAAAGCAAAAAAGCTTCGAAACAGAAGGAAGTGATGTTTACTGACCAGAAATCAGGACCGGCTAAGACCCGAACTGAGCCGCCGATTGTGAGGCCATCACTGCATCCGTGGTATTATGTGAAGGGACGCCCAGATCTGACTGAGAAGAACATCAGTTCCAGACGTGAACGAGAAGAACAAAGACACAAACAATCGGTTTCCAACAGTCAGTATTTCGAGAAACAATTGGCCGAAACCCAAGTCTACCAGAAATGGAATGACAATAAAAGTCTGGTTAAACACCCGAAACATTCAAACACTGGTTTGAAACCGCCATATGATGTCCTCATTGAGCCGAAGCCCAAACCGGGACTTGATTTCAGACTAAACAAAGAATTGGAGAAAAAGTACTCAAAAGCTAAACAAAAGTTAACCGAATTTATGCAAACTTTCAAAGAATTGGATAAAAATTACAATAAATTAGAGAAACGACAGAATACTCTCGTCTTTCAATTGAAAGAATTGCGAAAAATCAAAGCCAGTGTCGAAGAAAAGATTAAAATCTACGAAATAGTGACAAATGGTTACTCACAGAACAGGTTCAGTAGAGTCAAGTTGAGGAAAAAGGTCTTTCAAATCATTGAAGTCTTGCAATTCTATAAGATCTCGGTCAAAAAGGTTGCACTCTTGAAGAACTGCGAAGGAGTTCTCACACACGAAGAATTGATTCAATTGACAGAAGTTATTGAAAGAGCGCTGAAAATAATCGAAATGTATATCGATTTGAATGAAAACCGAAACAAAGAGTTTCAGATTATGTATGAGTAAGTCTTCACATATCACTTATCAAATCCATTCAATTTAATCATTTATTTTTAAATATCTTAAAGCGAAGAATCAGACAATTATTTGCAACCTCAAGAGATTGAATGGAAGACAGAATATGAGACCTGGAATGTTATGACTGACAAATTGATCCAATCCTTCATTAATGTGGTTAAAGAAAAATTATCTCAACTTTTGACAGAACAGACCAATGCTTTAGAGGAAAGACAGAAAGCACTCAAAGAATTGACTGAATTTACGGCTAAAATCAAAAATGATTCACAGCTTTCAATACTTATGACTGAAAACGTTGAAGACTTCTTGGCTGAAGTCAATCAAAAACAGTGACAACTCTTAAGGACAGTTGTATTGAGAGTGATGTTAGCCCTCAATCCATTTTATTTATTAGTCATTTATAAAAAGATGTCATTTATATTCATCTAAACTATTCTAATGTGTCATTTGGTTGTAATGGACTCCTGCTGTTCGAACACAGGATAAACACTTTTAATTTGTTGCCAACTCTTCTTACCCTTTGACAGATCGCTAACAATAGAACCCAATTCTTCGATCTGTAAAAGCAATTTACAATTCAATAAATTATTGTTTTATAACACAATCGGTGTCTTACCGGAGCTCTGATCTGTTCCATTGAATCTCGTTCTCTGAGAGTTGCGGTGTTGGGAGCCTTAAGACTGTCGAAGTCTATTGTGATACCGAAGGGAATAGCGATTTCATCGGTGCGGGCGTATCGCCGACCGATAGATCCGCCGCTTTGGTCCACTTTATGTGAAATTTCGTTTTGTGTCAAAAGATCTGAAATTTGTTTAACGAATGGTTTGAATTCGTTGTTATTACTCAATGGAAGAACAGAACACTTAATCGGTGATATAATCGGGGGTAAACTCAAATATGATCTTTGATCAGAGCCTTCGCGAATGCGAAAACTGTGTTCCCAAATGGCATACATTATTCTTCCGATACCGAAGGAGGGCTCCACCACTCCTGGCGTCACTTCTTCGACATGTACTGTCTTTTCTGATCTTTTAAAGGAAACCATATCTTTAGAGATCTTAAACTCTTTTTGATCGACAGTTAACAGGAATTCTCCATTTTTTACTGATTGCGATTCGTATTCAAGAATTTGATCCGATTCTAAGCGACTCAAAGCTTCGATAATTACTTTTCCGTCGCCTTTGAATGCTTTTCCGATGATTGCCTTCTGAGGCACACACTCGAGTACCTCTACTTTTTTAGGGGCCGGTAGGTCTTTCTCAGCGACTAACTTGACTCCTGTGGCTTTGGTGTGCTGAGATAAATCAAAACAGGAACGGTCAGCACATCCAACGCACTCAACCCATCCATAAGAGGTAAGACATTCGGCATCCCAGCAGTCGGTGGCGTAATGAGCCATTTCGTTACTCATGTGTTGTCTGAAGCGCAACCTTTTCGGGTCGATTCCAATTTTGGTCAGAAACAGATAAATTCTTGCCATAAAATATCCGAGAGTTTGATTGGCGATTGTCTTGTCCTCAACTGCCTTTCCCACTCTCACCTGTTGGGCCGCTTTTCCGTCCATCTGATCGCAGGCCGAGTAAAGTGTTAGTTCCACGTCTTTTACTGAATCAAATTTCGGGTGTAATTTGTCGGATGGGTCGACGAAGTGTTCAATTTCTGCCATGGTGAATTCTCGAACACGAATGAGTCCACTTCTCGGGGATATCTCATTGCGAAAGGCGTTACCGATCTGTGCGGCGGCGAACGGAAGCCTCTTCTGATTAAACTCAAGAAGACGTTTAAAGTTAACGAATATTCCCTGAGCTGTTTCTGGTCTAAGAAAGCCTTTGACAGCACCGGAAGGACCGATAGATGTGCTAAACATCAGATTGAATTCGATGGCATCCGTCACGTCATTACCAGAAACAGGAGACTTGACGTCATATTTTCTGAGAATTATATTCATCTCATCCTTTGAAAATCCGTCCAATTTTATGATTACTTCTTCATATTCTGCTTTCTTATCTACGGAAGTCTTCTTGTCGGCCATCAGTTTTTCGAGATGTGCTTTAATCAGATGATCCAAACGAAAACATTCGCCATTTTTCACATCTTTAACCATCAAATCAGCAAACCGTTCGACGTGTCCGCTGGCCTTCAGGACAGGTTCGGGCGTCAATATAGAACAGTCCACTTCAAGCATCTGTTCTTCCAGTACGAAATGATTTCTCCACGTATTGATTAAATTGGTTTTCATGGCACAACCCATCGGTCCGAAGTCGAACTGTCCGGCAATAGCACCATAAATGGCAAACGACTGGTCAAAGAAGAAGCGACGTTTGAGCAGTTCCTCCAACAGTGCCCTCTCGAAGCCAGCATTGGCCGGTGCCAAAGACACCTCTTTGTCCTCCAGTAACTTTTTTCTGGCTTTCAATTCATTGACAGCCTTTTTAACATCGATTTCGGGAGCATTTGATTGTTTGAGAGCTCTGACGATATCTCCTATGGATTAAACAATTTATAGATAATTGAGAGACCAATCAATTATTGGACAAACCCTGTTCTTTAACAGATTGTCTCAAAGGCTCCAAAATGCCAGCGATCTCCGGATCCATTTCTGCCATTATTTTGCTGACAAACAGTGGTTTATATCTTTGAAGTTTATTTTTGCCCCAATTTTCAGCTCTCTTTTTATGATTGAGACAATTGTTTGTCTGAAAAGTTCTTACGTGTACTCCGAGTCTCACTCTTTGACAAATTGTTTTCAACAAAAGTTTTTCAATTGAAAATCCCATAAACTTGTGCTGACATTGAAATCAGACCTGTATTTTATAGGCCACCCAAAAGAGTTTGTAGCACAGGTATGAGCGCCATATGGCAATTAAAGGCCGGTATTACAGCACTGGTTCATTGTCTGGCAAATTGCATGTTTACGTCATTCGGCGCTCAATACAAACCACTGTGAATTTACACTGAAACTACTTTAAATTTTCATTTTATCTTGTTAGACAAGGTATGATAAAAGATTATATTTAGAAAAAACTTCTTAATTTGGTCCTTTCAAGTTTTGTCTTGATATTTTGTATTCACAGAATCTGTAATGTGTAACGAGTGGTGACTGTACTGTCCATATGTGAAGTTGTTTATTGAGGCAAAACTGTAAGAATGAATGGAAAACTTACTACGATTACTGTTTCTATGATTATTCAATCAGATTTAGTTTGAGCATGGTCAAAGTTTTGATACGTGAGTCTTACGGAAGTGATGACTCATCTGAGAGACTATACGTTCAAAATGAAGATCAAATAAATAGCTTAACGGTTGTCGACAAACAAAGTCACCGATGGATCACTTTTTCGTCAATCAGAATGTTTTTTGCAGTCAGTTATCAATCACTTAAAATAAATCTCAAATGCTATCAATTTACAACAAATTTGACCCGTCTCAAGTGATGTTTATTTTCTCAATTATCACTTTCAGTCCGTTTTTCTTCCGGCGGGTTATCCCGATTCGGTTTCAGAGGACTATATGGAGTACCAGTTGTGGGACAGTATCCAAGCGTTTGCCTCCAGTATAATGAATAACTTGGGCACTCACGCCATACTTAAAGGTATGATAATAGATCTGGTTATGTGTCACTCATCAGCAAATTTCTGTCAATCAGGTGTTGGTGTCGGCGACTCGTCGGCTACTGTTTTGGCGGCCACTATAACCTGGCTATTAAGAGGTCTTTAAATTAAATCCATTATTTGTTAGTGACTCTAATCGATGACATTGTGATCATTGAACAGACGGGACATCAATGAGTGGAAGAATAGTTTTTGCTTACATTCAAAGCTCTAAATTGGACTCCGATTGCAAGAAATGGCGATTATTTGCGGATCTAATCAATGATGTGTCCATTTTTATCGACTTATTGTCGCCTTATTTTTCCACTTATTTTCTATATCTTCAATGCTTTTCGGGTGTTATGAAATCACTGGTTGGAACAGCTGGTGGGGCCACCAGAGCCGCTCTCACCCAACACGTAAACCTCTTTAAGTGATAATCGGTTCAATTATTCTGCCTTTCCATCCAAAGCAAGCCCGAAGAAACAATATGGCGGACGTGTCAGCCAAAGACGGCAGTCAGGAAACTCTGGTTAATCTGATGGCTCTATTTTGCAGTCTTGTAATAGTTCCGGTCGTCTCCAATCATTCCAAGTAATTTCAATTATTCTTTTGATGACTTCTACTCCTAAACCTATACATCACTTACAGTTTGGTTTGGCTTTTGTTCGTCTCCTTCACTGTTCTCCACATTTATGCCAATTATAGAGCCGTGAAGTGTGTGTCCATTGAAATCTTCAATTTGAGTCGATTCGCTATTTTCGTCGAACATTATCTCAAAAACGACAAACCATTCCTGAATGTTAAGCAAATAAATAGATCGGAAAACGTCTGGTTCTTCTTCAAAGACAAATTCGATGTCTACAGCGATAACATTGCGATCGGAGTTCCTCTCAGAAGCCATATATATGATAGAAGACATTTAAATGAATTGCTAGATATTTATTCCTACAAAAATAACTGTCAGTATATTCTAAGTCGTGACCACAAGAATAAAATTCAGATATCACTGAATAAGAACTCGGATTGTCTCAGTCTTTTGGAAACAGCATTTCAGGCGATTATCATTTGTTTGGTCCAAAGAACTGATGATTCATTTGATACGAAATTCGGAGAAGGTTTTAATTTAATGAAAAGTGAGTCAAAAGATTACAAGAGATTATTGGAATTAAGTCGAAAATATAGTATCGATTGGTTTCAAGACTTGAAGACAATCGCAGAGAAAAATGGATGGGATTTAAGTCGACTTCTGATTATTGCCAACGAATGGAGATTTGAAATCAAAGACTAATCTTTAAATTTCATTTTCAAGATTTAATAACAGATAAAAAACATTTAAAATATGCCTTTAATTTATTACTTCATTCGTCAGTTATTTGAAAAAATGCTTTAAAATTTAAATGAAAATTTAAATTAATTTGTTTTTAAAGTATTGGAACAACTGATACGTCGATTCTTTATTCTGTGCCAATTCTTTAGTTTGCATTTCAATGAAAATCGATTGTTTGTCTCTTTTTATTATAAGACTTGAGTCCAACAAAAACAACTCTTTTGCCGAATACTCGAAAACAGTTTTATTCTTCTTTGAATTGCATTCCACTTCATTGTCTTCGGATTCGCTGTCGTCTAAACTTCTTTTTTTATTCGGTGTCTGTATTCCAATTACATCCATGTCTTCACTTGACTGCAGAGGATTTGAATCACCATTTCTTTGTTTATTACTTTCAGTGTCAGATTCAACAGTGAATCCATTTTGAGACTTACTTTTCATTTGCTGTCTTCTTCTTCTCCTTTGATTACTCCAGACATTAATGTCGGCGCGGATTCGGAATTCAACTCGTTTTTTGCTTTCCTTTACTTCAAAGGAATCTATTTTTAAGTCACTTTCAAGAAGTGATTTAATTTTGTCTGAAACCGAATGAATAGTGTAATCGATTCCTTTCATAATTGGTGGCAAATAATAGATTAGAGTAGAGTTCGGTTTAACTGATTTCGTGATCGGAACCTCCCGAAGGTCGAGGTCGGGTATGAAAGTCCAGGCGATTCCCCACCTCTTTGTGAATCCCTGACAAAACTCAGTGCAAACAAAGCTTTTAATCACTTGTTTTTGAACATAATTTTTGATAATAGCTTTCAATTGATTTAAAGTCTGCTTTTTGCCACACATTGAGCTGTAAATCATTACTTTGTCCTTCAGTTCCAAACTCTTTTCGATTATCTTTAAGACAAACTCGACTTCTCCTCCTTTGACAATAGACTCAATTGGATCCGATGTATTGGACGACGACTTCTTTCGTGAATAAAGTCTTTCTTCATATATTGTTTGAAATTCTTTGGAATCATTTGATTCTTCACTAATTTGAATATCACTGTCATTGAAGTGATCGTTAAAAAATGGCGGATTTGTTAACAAGAAATGAATTTTGCGGTCCATCGCAACGATAACTGATGACCAGTCCTTGTCTTCATTGCATTCGACAACTGTTTCAGAAGACAAATCATTAAAATTATATAAACTGAAGAACGAAAACTGACCTTTAATTCTGTGATTTAAGTCATTTTTGAGGATATTATTCGAAGCGGTTTCGATGTTCTTCGGGTCGACATCTATGGCCACGAAATTCCAATTGTTATTAAGAGTACAACCGATGAGAGGAAATATAGCAACAGATCCGGTGCCGACATCCAAACCGATTATTTCTTTGGCTTCAATTCCCAACAATTGGAATAATTTACTCATTAAGTCTTCGACGAAAAGAATGTAATTAAGTCTTTGTGGAACCGTTGGGATGAGTCTGTCTTCAGGTATGTCCACTTCAAGACCGAAATCCTTCTTCAACAAAGTCCTCGTCAGTTCTCTTAAAGCGTTGCAATCGTTGTAATCAAAGACCACTTTTCCTCTTAAGTCCGTCTTAACAAAGGGAGCAAAAGAAGGATAAGTTTTGGCCATTTCGGCGAAATCTGGTTTTGTTCGGTAAATATTCCTCGAATGCATAAAACTATTTAAAGACATCTTTGCGGACATTATTCAAAAGTTTTGTAAACAAATGAAAACAACGCTTCAAATGACGTCTGAATTATGTTTTTGCAAAATAAAGGACTGGTGATGAACATTTATTTTGGTGAAATTTTGAAATGGGGTGAAAGTTTCAGTGAAAGTTTTAGAAAAGGTGAAATTTCAATTTTTTAATTCAAATTATTGACATTAAAATTATTGACAATAAGATGGGAAAAATGGACGTCGAGAAAGAGAGGTTGTCGACATAGAGATGGCTTTTTATAGTCGGAGTCTATGGCAGTGAATTTGAAACTTCCGTCGAGTTATAGAGGTTTGACTGTATGTGCCATCTGACGAAACTGACTCAAAGTGAAATTCTGAAAATTTTAATGAAACTTACACTAAAGTTTAGTGACTTTCACCACTCGCTTCCCCACTGACAACACATTTTCACTCAAACTGTAAACAAATGTGATTTTTGTATAGAGTTTAAGGTTTGTCTTCCGTTTTATCTTCAGTTATAGGATCTGATAATCACATCATTTGGTGGAATCGCCTCAACTTTCAATTGGATCTAAAAATGAATGCTTTCATTAGCGACACATCAGATGATAACCACATTTGCATTCGTTGTAAGCAAACAATCAATGGTTTACCCAATTATGTCGAACATCGGAAGAGCGGGAACTGCGAACACATGACTGCCGACAAGTTCTTCAATTGTCTTCAACTCCAGTATAAGTATAAATACAATGAAGAAGAAGAGGAAGAATATGACGACCGCAGCCTCAATAGCGAACAAAGCCTTCAAAATGCATCAGAAGATAACTCAGAAGAAGAACACTCCGAAGAGGAGGTCGATATATACCGTCCGCCCAATAACTTCACCGGTATTTCAATTAGTTTTTATTCATGTGATCTGTCTCTTAATGTTCTTTGATGATCATTAAACAGGCGGCAAATGGAAACCGGGAAGTCTTCCCCAAACAAACAGTCGATCCAATGGCGGCACCGCTTCCTATATCAGTGACTCTTCTTCTAATGGATACGAAGTGTTTGATGCAAATAAACGGAGAACTTCTGAACAATCGGTCGGAAAATGTGAAGAAAGCGATTGGAATCGAAATCAAATTAATGTCGAATCAAATCATTTAAAAATTTGGACCAATTGTCAGGAAATGAGTGAAACGATTTTCGAAGAAAGAAATTCATCGAAAACTGTTGCCAATGAAAGTGAACTGAAGTGCAAATTATGTGATTTTGTGGCAAAAACTTCATTTGATTTACTCAAACATTACTTGATTTCAACCAATCATTCGAGTGATGAGGTCTTCGCCGACGAATCGATTGCCAAAAATGAGTCAAATCTAATGCGAAACTTGTCTTTCGTTTGTGAGATCTGTTTGTTTTACACAAATCAGTCGAATAACTACTTCTGGCACTTAACCACTTCACAGCACAAGAAGAACACTGATTCGGGAACCACTCATTTCGAGTGCCAAATGTGTGACAAAAATTGTGATGACGTTCAGAATCTGATGAATCATTTAGAGAAGAATCAGTTGATCCATTCAAACAGTTCCGGGCCTTTGATTGTTTGCAAACTGACAAAAATCAGACAAAACTTAAGCATTTCTCTGAATTGTTTGGACAAACGCTTAGATCACTTCAAATGTGATTTTTGTCTAAAGATTTTCAAATTCAAAACACATTTAAAAAAGCATACAATGAGTGAACACATCCGAAGAGTTGCGTTTCCCGATCTCATAAAAAGTAATTTTATTGGCGATTATCCCAAATATTCGTGTCTTAAATGCGATTTCAAGACTGACAGACAATCAACACATTTACTCCATTCTGTCAATCATGAAATGCCTGTTCTCTCAGTACAAAGTCAAGCAAAAAATGGATCGAATAAAGGCATCAAAAGAAGTGAAGACAAATACAAGTGTCCTCTTTGTGACAATCATTACATTTGTCGGGAACTGAAAAAACATATTAATATTCATTTGAATGAAACGCCGTTTGAATGCATTCAATGCGACAAAAGATTCTCAAAATTAGATTATTTGAAATCTCACGAAAAAAGTCATTCCGGTATTAAAGACAAAGTCTGTGCCATTTGTGGCGCGGCTTTTGCTCTGAATAAACTACTCTCTAATCACATGAAAATACATGACTCGGACAGGAAGAAAATCGTTGGCTGCGATCTGTGCGGCGCTATGTTTCACACAAAGTTCACTCTATTAGAGCATATGAAAAGACATTTACCCAAAAGTGACCGACAATTCAAATGTCAGTTCGAGGGCTGTCGATACGCATTCGTGACCAAAAGCGAACTGTCGCAGCACTCGCGGGTCCACTCGGGTCCAGAAGAGAAGCAACTGCTGTGCGATCGCTGTCCCTATAAAACCAAATCGATTTTCACATTAAGAAAGCATTACAGACAACACACCGGAGAAAAGCAATTCGAGTGTCAGTATTGCCATTTCAAGACATACCTGAGCTCTAATATGTGCCGACACTCACGAATACATAGCGGCGAAAAGCCCTACAGCTGTCCCTATTGCAGGTCTGTTCCCTTCTGAATGTTGATTGGATTCTAATTTTGTTTCTTTGATCTGATTTTCAGTTATGTCTGTAATACTCAGGAAAACATTCGGAAACACATTTTGAAGACTAAGAAACACAACGGACTGTATGTCTATCCGTGCAGTCATTGCGAGTATAAAACCAATACATTCGCTGATTATCGCAAACATATCCAACAAATTCATTCAGATTTGTATTCAAACGAACAAATCGATAGTTTAGTCTCACATTTATTCAAAACAAAAGATTAGAGTCAGGGAATGACCAAAGAACTATTTTCTAGGTTTGTCAAAGGAAGAGTATTTTTGTGAAAGGGATTAAAACTCGTTTTTCTACTAAAATGTTCTGAAATCTAGGGGAAGGGAGGGGTACTCTCTTTTGTTTTCCAAAAATTCTGAAAATATGTACTATTGGCCATCCCTAAGAAAGTTTACCTAAACAATTAGGATGAAATTGTCGCACAGAATAACTATTGGAATGAAAAAGTCGAAGCTCGCTTTGAATTCCTCTGGAGTTCACCAGTGATTAAACGAAGAGAAGCCTTATTTAAGAATATAATTATTTAATAAATCAATTATAAAATCTTTTTAATTAATAATATATGAATTTTGATTAAATTAATAAATAACTTTATACAACATTTCTATTTATAAACACATAATTCGTTAAAACACTGTACTGTTTGTTGAATTAAGTATATAAGAGAAACTCGACGTCAGAATCGACTACTGATGTCTCGTTGGGGTCGATGTCATCACTGGTTCGAATCCTTTGGTTTGAAGAACTCGGAGGCAGAGTAGGAATACTAGTGTCCGAAGAAGTGCGATATCTTTGACCTAAAAATCAATTGAATTTGAGTTCTGTTTAAATGTGATTAGAATTTAATGCTTTGGTTAGGAATAAGTGAAAAATAAAATTAATATTTCATTCATTTATTGCAAAATGCATTCAAAACTTAATAAAATAGCTTATAATTAAAATTTGCGCATTTTTTGATTATTTGGAATAAATTTGTTTGGTTTATGTTTGTAGTCTTTTGGTTGGATCTGTTGAGAGATCATTGATTACTGTCTTCAGTCATAGTTTTGTGAGTGACATATCATTTACAATTGTGTTCTCTTTGAGTTCATTATCAGTGTTATGCTGTTCAGTATCAGTGATATTCTGTTCAGTATTAGAGCCACCATTACCTTGAGTATCAAGTTTGCACCGGTCTCTGTCGGCCACAATGAAATTGGACGTGTAGAGGAAGGCGACCCCTCCCAGCACTAAGACGAACGGTGTGATATATAAGGAGTACTGAAGACTCCAGTATTTATCAGAACTGGAATCCCCTTTCACTATACTGTCTGATATCTGAAACATAGGATTGCAATCAGCATTAAATTCTGTGTCAGAGGACTGGACTCACAAATCCAATCACGAAAGGACTGGTGGCGTCGCCGAACAAATGTGAAGTCAATATCTGTATGGACTGCGCTAAAGACCTCCGGTTGGGTGTGACCACATATAAGAGCATATCGGCCACAATAGACCAGTTCATACTCATGAAAGTCACGGCTAAGAAAATAAGGATCCAGGAAAAGGCCGGTGACTTATGAGCCAATGCTAGACATAGAAAGCCAGCGGGAACTGCCAACAGCACACCAAGAGCACACACAAGTGGATCAGCTTTAGCATTGTATCGCCTATAAAATTGGGAGCCACTGACGCCGGCGACCACACCTATTATGCCTCCAATACACGCAATTATACCAAAGATTAAACCAATCCTTTTAATGACATTACTTAAGAATTTCATTAATCAAAACTAAGAATACAAACCAATCTTCAGATTTGACTTCACCGGTCACTTCATAGGCATATTTCATATAAGTGGGGGCCCACCACGAAAGAGCTCCCACTGAGAACGTAACGCAAGTGAATCCGATTGTCGACCAAACGAATGAAGGAATAGATATCATATATTTCAAGTCATCCACGAGAGCCGTCTTTTCACGAACTGGATTAGCGCCGTCCGATTCGCCTCTTTCGGGCTCAGTTACCATAAAAATCAATAGAACAACACAGGCTATACCCAGTAGAGGGGTAACCCTCAGTGCCCACTGCCATTTGCCCATTAGTCTGGCCACTGCAGAGCCAACGATATATCCAAGACCTGATCCAACAGGTATTGCGAAGTAAAAGAAGGCCAACATTTTGGAGCGCATGGCCGCAGGGAACAGGTCTGCGATAAGTGTGGGCGCAATAGTCGAATAACTTGCTTCTCCCGTACCCACAAGTGCTCGCATTACAAAAAACAGGATCGGGTGCTCCGCTGGGATTAAGGAACCAATGAATGTGGTCAAACTCCAGAATATTATGCCAAAGACCATGATCAACTTTCGTGAATATCTGTCCCCTAAGTATCCGAAGATCGGAGCGAATATCATATAACAAACTATGAAAGATGTCTGGAGGAGACCCGATTCACTGTGGTTCAGGTGATAATATTCCTCAATACTGGTCAACACACCGGCCACTGTAAACCTGTCCATATAGTTGAGCAAATTTATGAAAAACAATATGACCACGGTCACATATGAACGCACTGCCATTTTAATAAACTTTTACCAATTAAACCAAATGAACAAATTTTTACAAAAAAAAAGATTAAAATAAAAAACAATTAAATGACACTAAAATCTGTTAAATGTATTCAATTTGAGTAAAGTTGACAGAAAACAAGTGAACTCCAAATGGACTCAAAATTCATTATCATTTGAATAATAAAAGCGTGAAAATTGATTCAATAGTTTGACGATATTTTATACTTTAATCTGATTTCATTTTTAATTCACGGAAAATACAAAAAACATATGATTTCTATTCACAACTAATGTTGTATTAAATGTCAAAAGTTTCCTAAAAGTAACTTCTGGATATCTGAACAAAACAGAACTAACCAAGGTCAAGTATGTTGTGGCTCTGCCCTCTTTCAACAGACTGATAATAAATGATTGACCCTACCTCCACCCCACTCCACCCCACCCACTGGGCATCTCTGTTCTCATGTCTTTTAACGTTATTTATTAGTGATTCAAATGTTTGGGTTTTTAATGTTTAAAAAGTTTTCAAATCTATGTTTTATTTGAATTAAAAACCTTTACATCATTTTAAATGTCTTCTATTTGGCCGAAAGAGTCGGCAAAATGTTCGCAAGTAATTGACATTTCTTCAAGTTTCGATTCAATCAAAGACTTGTTGAACAAAACGGTGGAAAGTCATCTGTTCTCAAGAAATATTCAATTGATTTCAAGCAACAGTCAGTTGACATCTGTTATCGAAGATTATGTCCACTCGACTGAGAATTTAAGTTATTTTTTGGTCAAAAACATTCCGATTCACGTCTTTATTAACAAAGTATTAATCAATGGTTTTGTCAAAACCGGAAGACTTTTGTGTCATTCAATAGACCGGGAAATCGATTTCGAAGACTGTTTCGCTCTTTTGCCGAACGGTTTGATTGTTCTTTCGGTCAAAGAGTCGACTTATCAACGGTTGGGAATTGTCGGCAAAAAATCTATTCTTTACAGAAAGAAAAATTGCGTCAAAAAGTATTTGATTGAAATCGACTTAAAAGACGAACATTTAATTCCAGGAACAAAATTTTATTCGAGAATCGAAGAATGTCTCCACAAATCTGGACTCGTTTTTGACGTTTTTGTCAAATGGGAAGTCTTGAGCGAAGAACTGACCAAACAATCTGTTGCTCCGATGTCCATAAAAAACTTTTTCTCTTATATCAAATGCAATTCAAGCGAAGGTTCCTTAGATTCTCTTCAATGGTATCGATGTTCGCCGTCTTTGAACTCATTTGTAAATTCTTATACTCGGATTCCATCGGTTAAAGAAGAGTTTCTTCAGGAAGACATCCAAACTTTGATTGAGTGGTTCGGGGCTCAGATTTGTCAAATAGATTGCGATTTGAGTGAAGACTCCGATGTCTCCACTTTTGGAGTCAATGTTTATGATAAAAGAGAAGACATTCAATGCGTTTCTATCGACGGATTCTTCACTTCAGACGACATTAAAAGTCTTTTCAATCATATGAACGAAAAATTAATTAAAAGTTGTGATAACATGACTGCTGTGATTGTCAACGGCTTTGAAGACTCTGTCGTTTGTTGGAAGGGACGGAATAACGAACACTCGAAGAATACGAGCGGAGAAAACTTGTATGGAATCGGATTACGAAAAGATTTGTCATTTATTTGGAGGACAACCGATGAATACGACTTTGGAATCGAAAGACTTTGAATTATTTTCAATAAAAATTATTTTTCAAATGTGTTTAAGTTTGGATGTATATAATTTGACATTTAATTGCCCCCACTCCCCCCCCCCTGGGCGATTAGAAATATAATGATGTTTTTATTGATTAATTTAATAATTAGTTCCAAAAGTATTTCAAATGTATGAAAGTTAAGGAATGTCTCAATAATTAGTTTTACATCAAATCTTATACTTTTGACAGGAATTCACAGTAAAAATGGTTTAAAATGACAAAAGATCTAATAATAATTATTGCTTAACAGAATATCAGTTATCAATTTCGATATATTTTACAAAACAAAGAGTACAACAAAATGCATATATTTATTGCTTTGAAACTTTTGAACACTATTTGCGACTTTTAATGGCAATTAATTAAACATAAAATGATTGTTCACTCGAAGGGAGTCTCTGTTTTGCTTTCAAAAAATACTCGTGAAAATGCTATTCTATTCACTGACCACTAACTCAAATAAACTTAGTCAACAGATAAAGTAGGCGCATGCTTTTAGAAATTTAGACATTCATTTGCAGTCAAACGGTTCACAACGTCTTTGAAATTCTTGAAATAATGAGCGAATTTCTCGGTGCAGTTATTTTTATTTGTGGCTTTCTTCTGGGAATACCGATCGGAGTGTCCGTCGAATGTAACTCTAAAATCAGCGAAACTGACTTTTGGAAGAAATTTTCGAATGTAATGGCAGTTATAGTGAAGAGCATCGCAAGTATTCTGGAGAGCATTACTTCCAACCAAACTCCCACCAAAAGTCCCACCAAAAGTCCCACCAAAACTTCGACCAAAACTTCGACGAAAGCCACTTAAAATCTAAAATTTGATATTCGTTTTAT
>JAQIWP010000734.1:0-20832 GCA_034695525.1 Euzetes globulus | reverse complement strand
GAGAGAGAGAGAGAGAGAGAGAGAGAGAGAGAATGTTCAAAATTATTTTAGGGAAAGCATTTTTCTTCAATCGAATCCTATGTTAGTGTTTGAACTCTGGAACACATAATGTGTTTGTATTCCTTCTAATTCTTTGTTCTGAAAGTAATCGATATTCAAAATCAATAGTTTTTTAATGTTATGAAAATTAATTCCAAAAACGATATCATTTCACAAGAGTTTTGTCAGCTTATCTGAAAATTCTTGTTTGTCATCTGCAAAACAAATACATTATCGCAAATGAGTTTTAAATGCAACTATAATTGATTTATTCTCAACAAAAAAGTGGCACTTCTTCTGACGGAGACTGACCCGGATATCGACCCAAAATTGTTTAATTTAATTAAGGGTTAATACAAATCGAGTCAAATTAATTGATCAAACAATTAAATCCAATTATCTCTGAACTCTAATTTCGAGTACACTTCTGAGTGAATCCATGCTTTTGTAAAATTTAACAAGAATATTCTCAACGTAAATTTATTAAACATTCAATTTAATGATGAATATTACAGTAAATGTTGAATTTTAACTTGTTTGTCTTAAGAGAAATATAAACCGAATTGAAACTCAAAAAATCAGCAATATACAATTTCAATGAATTCTAAACCGGGTCATCCATGAAATAAATGAAAATTTCTGGCTAAAGAAAATATCAAAGCAATGTTTGAGTACATGTTCTTATTATTTGTATTTTGAAACTATCATATATCAGGAAAGTTATGGCAATATTTGTCAAAAATATTTATATGGAAAAAATATTCAAACAGAAGAAAGCTTTTAATGATCTGTTCGACAGCACAACACTATTGTCCTGTGCTTTGCAGTCAAGGCATACAAAATGCATTAGATTTAAAATATGGAGAAAAATGTTGAAAAAGTGGAGAAAAAGTTAAAGAATTGTCGAACCGAACGAAAGTACGTCAAATGCCTCACACTTTGGACTCGAAAAGTATAGTCACTTATTTGTATGGATGTCTCGCAGGTGGCAATCATTGCCTTTTTTAGCACAGGAATCTGATCTTCTTCCATTCTATTATACCATTAGACCCCATCCATAGGCCTTTCTGTTCCCAATGTTTTCATTTGCATAAAGTATTGAAACTAAAGGCATTGAAAGACAATTTTGTTTCTAAAACTAATACCTTCTGAAACAGAAAACTACTGAAAACGCAACTCTACATAAAAAACAACACTTTGTTCATAAAAAATAAGACTTTTCTCGTTCTAAAAGAAAATAAGAGAAAAAATATAAATAAAATCACTGAAAAAAACTAATGCAATGCTTTTATACGTGAAGTACTTTATATTCTAATGTTAGGGTAAGTCTCTCTCTTCCTCTACCTCTCTATACTTTCATTTTAGATTCAAATCAAGTGAATCTTAAGTTAATTATATATAATTCCTGTTCTCTAATGAAAAAATATCCATGAATTTTGAGAATGGCTGAGCTATTCAATCCAATCCTACCTTTTATAGCATGATTGGCATAACTCCCCCGTGTATTTTCAATACAGATTCCATTACTCTATTGTAAAAGTTTTCCATCCAATAATTGCAGCATTTTAGCATGCGTATTAAGTCTGTCGGTCCCTGGTTCAGTCTAATAAAAATTCTTTTTAAGAATAAACTTTACATTTAAAAAGTTGATAAGAAAATCAAATCTGAATGCTCTTATTCAATTATTTTGATATTCATTATTCAAAATTGAAAAAAACCCCCAAATAAATAGCACTAAAACTCTGTTCGGATCTTATCTTTTCTTGATTTTTATCGAAAATTTTCTAAAAAAGCCTTTTTCCTAATCTTTTTGATTTGATGTCAAATTTTTCTTCATTGCAAACGAAATATGAAGAAAATTGAAAATCGATTAAATCTACTGTCAATGCACTGAAGAGGAATGGAATTAGTGTCAGATAACAGATGAAAATTTTTGAAATCCATTGTCCTCTCAGTCATTGTTAATAAAGACTTATATTTTTCACCGAAAACCAATTCTTCAGAAGTAAACTCCAATTTATATCAAAAGTTGGATTTATATTTAGAAACGAACATGCCAATTAAAATGATCTCTCAGGCATTCTTGCTACTTTTTAATTTTGCTGAACATCAAGTTTTTCGCCTGTCGTTTGTATACTAATGATTATTAAAGGTTAATGCAAATTGGTGCTTTCTGCACAGAACTTAACCAGCTCATATTTAAATATTTTCTATTATTTCATATCACAAACAAAATATTAATATAAAATTTGAGTTAAAAAGAGCGCCAAAACCCAGTTGTGATTGCATTCAACCAATGAATTGCCTTACATTTCATTTCTATTATTCAGTCTGTTTGGAGATAAATGAATTTGATAATAATTGAACTAAGTTATCAAGATTACTTTATACTTATATAAATTACGTTTGATGAAAACTGAATCTAGCAAGTTTAATCAGGTTGAAAGCATATTAACAAGTAGAAATTGAGATATTCAAGAATAAGTTGAAATAAGAGCTGCTATGAAGTATACAATGAATGTTAAGGCCAGTAGGCATGAAAGCCGCCCAACTCATACTTACCTGGCGCCGGGTCAGCCGTGATCAACAAGGCGGCGGCCCCGGGTCGAGTCGGATCCATTGCACTCCGGGTCATGATGAAGCCCGCCACTATTCCAAAACGGAACAGATGGGGCGTGTAATTTTTGGTAGCGGGGGGATTGCGTTCGCGCTATACCCCCCATTATTCCTAATCTAAGAATAGAAGCACTTCTCAAAAGCCAACCCTCGGTCCTGACATAAACAACACATGACTTGAGTAATGATATTGAAAGGAGTCTATGATTTCATTTTAATATAAGTTTGATTACAATTAAAGCAATTGATTTGTTGTCTATTTGTTTGGTTTGAGCCAAAAGGCCTCACTTTTGTCACTCCATTCACTGTCTGTCCTCTGACTGTCGGCACCCAATGTCTCATTTGTTGTGTACTTGATTTTCTTCCAAATGGGAACCTTTTCTTTGATATCATTCAACAACTTTAAGACCATTTGATGCGCTTCCGTCCGATGCGGTGCCGAACAGGCGATCAGTATTGATGTCTGGCCAACACATACCCGACCCAAACGATGGACGACATAACACTTGTGAATCTGTTTGTCCTCATATTTAGACAGATTTTGTTCGACAATTGTCTGCATCTCTTTTAAGGCCATTGAATGGTAAGCCTCGTAATCAAGACTGAGGACCTGCTGACCACTTCGGTCACCCGTTTCGGTACGTCTAGTGTTTCCCATAAAGAGGGAGACGGCACCGCATTCGCCGCCATTTACCGCTTCAATGGCTTCGTTCACATCAATTGTATCGGAAACCAATTTGACGACATATTTGTCACCAATTCTTTCCTTGTCTTCCATCCCTTCCATCCCTTCCTACAAATTGTTCCAAAAAAAAAGTTTTAGGTTTTAAACCCAAACATTGATTATATTTTATAGCTTTCAGTCATTGTTTTTCATAAGCAATTGTCTGCAATATCTTCTGTCAAATCGTATAACAAGACAACGAAGACTAAAATGTAGTGCATTTGAGACCATCTTTTGATTGTAATTCAAACTATTTTGTTGACTTAACTCTCAAGGCTCACAATTATTTTTAAAAAGCATATTATTTGATAAAATATCCTCGAAAAAAACTAAAAAATTTAATTTAAAACAAAAACTTTCCCTATATTTGAACGAAATCTTTTCTAAAAACTTTTGGCATTAACAAGGAAATGAATTTAACTTGTTGAACATATGTTTAATTTTATTTTTTAACGCTTTAATTTCAAGTACTTAATTACTTTTCCATCAGGCGATCGATTTTCAATATTCAGTACAACTTTAAAATGGTTTTTATGAACAAATTATAAATCAATTGAAAGGAAATATCAATAAAAAAAATCTCTTCAAATAAATGGCATTGAATTTTCATATCACATACTTTTAGTGCATTTAATAGTGATCTCAAACTTGATTGGGATAAGTCTATCCATACCCTAAGTCATTTTCACGAAATAGTAGACATTTTACCAAGATTTGTTAATCAATATTCAATATTTAGTCTGCTAACTTTAAATAGATGTAAAGATATTTAATGAATGATTGAAATATGCAGGTTATTCCAATTGTTTTTAATAATAAAAGAGTATTTAAAGGGAAAGTTGTCGTATTTTATGAGCACTAGTTTTTAGACGTCAGTCAAAACAGTGAACGATTGATTCAAAACTAGAAGTAAAATTAGAAGGAAATTAATTTAATTAAACCAGGTTTAGTTTTACTATTGATCTGAAAACTCAATAAAAATATTCTCCAAGATATGGATATCGTAAGTATTGAAACAAATTTGAGTAAAAAACACTAAATTGACTGAAAATTATTATCTGATTTGAAATCAATTTTCGAAAAACACCTCAAAATTTGATTTAAAATCAAAACTATGGAAAACTTTATGAAAACTGATTGATCATGTTCACCATCTAGCAGAATAACACTCCAATGTTGCTATCATTGATAGCGGTTGGGGGAACAACTGCTTATATTCTTTACCGAGTGTTTTTCCGAAAATCGAGCCCAAAACTACTGGAAAATCCCGAAGAAAAATATTCTGTCCCTTTAATTGAAAGGGAAGACATATCGCACGACACCCGACGCTTCAGATTCTGTCTGCCGTCCGAAGAACATGTATTAGGGCTGCCAGTAGGACAGCATATCTATCTGACAGCTCAAGTGAACAATGGACTGGTGATCAGGCCTTACACTCCAGTGTCCAGCGATGACGACAAGGGATACTTCGATTTGGTGGTCAAAGTCTGTCTATTCTGAAAATCATTGAAAAACAGTTAAAATGGTTTCCTTTTAGGTTTATTTCGCGAACCAAAACCCGAAGTTTCCCGACGGCGGAAAAATGTCACAATATTTGGAAAACATGAAAATCGGAGACACAATACAAATTCGTGGACCAAATGGTCTTCTTGTGTATAAAGGACAGGGTCAGTTAGCCATTAAACCCGACAAAAAGAAACCTGCTGTCGTTCAGAAGTACAGGAGAATAGGAATGATTGCCGGCGGCACTGGTATTACTCCCTGTCTTCAATTGATTCGACAGGTATTCAAAGACATCGACGACTATACCGACCTTTGGCTTATTTACGCCAATCAGACTGAAGACGACATTCTTTTGCGCAAAGAACTTGAAGAAGTAGCTGAAGAACAGCCCTATCGCTTCCATCTCTGGTATACTGTAGACAAACCTAAGGATAACTGGAAATACAGGTTCAGAATCAAAGATTTGCCCAAAAATTACAAAATTTTTAATTCACTTCTGTGTTTAGCTCTGGCTTTATCAGCTCGGATATGATTAAAGAGCATTTGCCGGCCCCTTCCGACACCACATGTATTCTGATGTGCGGACCGCCACCAATGATCAACTTTGCCTGCAATCCTAATCTCGACAAATTAGGTTATCCTCCGCACACCCGCTTTGCCTACTAGTGCTCAAAGCCAGTGTCCTATTAATTGTTTAATACTAGTAATCAAATGTTAGTAATTGTGACCAAACTGTTGTCTTTTCTTCAGTCCTTTCCAAACCATTGGAAAATATGACAATATTTTGAAACTAAGTGTCAAATATTTTTCTGAATAGATTTTTAATTAATTTTAATTACTGTCAAAGATTTAAAATATAAACAATATTTCAATAATAAAATTCAACGCTTTGTTAGAAAACAAATAGTGATATCTTATAAATGTTGTGAACTTCAGACAAAATATTCGATAAATTCAATCAAAAAAACTTGATTTTAATGTAAATAAGATCTAAAAATTTAGTTAAAAAAATAGATTCTGAATAAGAATAAGTGCAAAAAATTTTGATTCAACACTTTTTTGTCATAGAATTTGTGTAAGAATGACCAAGATTAATTTAAGATCAAATGTGTGACTAATGCACTGATTAAGGCTATAGTGAGCAGAAGGGCTGAGTTTTGTCTGGTTTTAGTGGATGTGTTGCACCACTCGTCGAACTCACAAAAACAATAAGTACTGTCTTCATAGAACTCCCGCTTCAGATCCAATTCATTGACACTGTTCTCCACATAGACGGCCAGTTTGGGCTGTTTGGCCGCCGGACGGCAGCCCTCAAACCGATCGGCCGGTATATCCCGTCGGAACGGAATTATATTCGACAAACAGTCCCGAGTTATTTGAAGGTCAGCTGAAAAATAGTTTAGAAATCAAAAGGCTTTTATATAAAAGGGCGTTGCTAAAAGGGGAACAGGGCAACACCACTCAGACTCAATTGACAGTTGCATACATCCTTTCCTGTCGATTATTTTAACGCATTTGTCGTCCTTTCGCGGACAAGTGATGGCCGAATGGATGAGCCAATTGACTTCGTCCAGAGTACACCCGGGTTGGGTACTCACACACGAATAACACCATATATTACATGATACTGAATTAAAGAGTCCCGGGAGACAACATTAATGACCAAGATTAACAAACTTTTAATCAAGTTTATTGTCATTTTAATTATTAATTACCATTAGATGTGAGCGAAATGATTATGAATACCAACAAAAGTATGTAATGATAACATAAATTGGAGCACATCTTCACATAAATAATTCTGACTTGAATTTTATTGAGCTTGATGAATTCTTCATTCGTTTATATTAATAAATGTATTGGAAATAGTTTGATCAAGTCATAATTCTATTTTAAACCAAATTCATTGGATTTGTCCGAAATTTGATACAACTTTTGTTAAGAGAAAAATATATATAATTTCAAATCCAAAATGTTTTCTACGGTTTGTTATTTGTTTGACAGGACAGGCTGTGCAGCACAGGTACAACTACCACACCTACAATAAGCTCTACCTGACGTTATTTCAAGTACTCTGTGCCCCATTCCATTGACTCTCATTCAGAGCCGTTGCGAAAAGTGGTTCCCTTTTTTGTTTAACATAGTTGATGTATGACCAGGTTTTTAATTTATTATCGCTTGCTAATTTGGGTTAGTAATAAGTGTACAACTTTTTCTCTGAAGGCCAGTTATTCAAAAGCAGGTAATCATTGATAGATGACAAACAGAGGCCGTTATCTCAAGAAGCGATGCCATGATTTTCTGGTTTAACCACTTATACCTCTTTCTGACACTCCATTAAAAGTTCCCTCGACTCAAATACTTTCAAACGGGTCTTACTTTTGACTTCACACTTATTTATTGCCAGAAGAAACTGATCCACTGACAGATAGACCTGATTCAGAGATGGTCACCCTTTTCTATCTTATAAATGTAGCCTGGACAATTTTATAGTCATACCTGACTCGACAAATAATATGCAATAAAATGACTGGTTAAAAACAAGGTAGGTCATTGTACAATCAAAGATAAGATAACTAACATGTTCAAATGATGTGAATCACCTCTAACACACCTTGAACATAGAAGGAAAGTTGAGTTTATATATAAATTAACTTTACTTTCTATGGCCTGATAAAACTGAGCAATGCAACTTATAAGGTACTTTTGAAAGTGATTTTGATTTTCCATTCAAAAAACATCTTTTTCGGCAAAATGAAGTTACGGCTTATTTGGTACATGCTCACCCGAGTCCCCTCGGAATTACCAGGGAAAATTGGTGACAATGTTTTTTACTACGATAACGAAGTTTCAAAGTTTATAATTTCACCTTTACTTGACCCCAGTGTCATAGCCCTTCCACTGACCCCCTTGTTGAGATTGGAAAAATGGAAAATGATAAAAATTCCTAATTATAAAAATGATTGGATTCATGGAAATGAATGTGAAAGCTGATATAATTGGCCTACCTTAATCTATGGTTACTTAATCTATAATAATCTACATAGATTCTACATAATATTTGGTATAGTTGTACATGTGAGTGATTAATCTGCACATTATTTAGCATGTGAATTTTGAAGACAAATAAAGATTACTTTGACGGGTGAAATATGTGGTTAGTCAACCTTATATAATAAACGACTTTAATAACTAATGCCATTCATAGCAATATATTTTTGATATGAGACTGATATGATAGCTAGTGTTGTGCCCAAAGACTCAATCATTGCGCTTGTTGCTTTTCTCCAATATAATAGGTTTATGGGCTGGAGTTGGCTCGAGCAGAGGCAGGACTTGGCTCGAGCAGAGGCAGGACTAGGTTGGTTTGATAGTGCGCTGCGCCGCGAAGTGTCAACATTGCAACTGTGAATACAGTTATCACAAACTCGATTCAAAACTCATTTTCAGCCAAAAACAGAACAGAATTCATGGAAGATTCGGATGAATTGCTTGATATTACAACTGAAATCCAGGTATGTTTAACTGGCTGATACACTTATAAAAATTGTTCAGGGTCTATCAAACGATATGAAATGAAATCAATTGAAAAGTTGAAGAAAGTTAAAACTTTAATTCAATTCAGTGATAGATTTGCGAACAAAACAAACCCTAAATAACTGAGAAATGTTTCCATAAGTACTTCATATCATATTTTGATAGAATCGTAAATATTTTTCTAAATGGGAAACAGAGACGGACTTCGTGGTGGTGTCGGCCACCAACTTCTGGACCGACCTATTCATCAGACATTTCATCAAAGCCAAAGGTGTCGCACACGACGACCTATTGTTCTTCGTTAAGAAACAGTCGAAGAAAGGAACCCGTTTTGTATCACAATATGAAGTAATGTCTTACAAACCCTTTCCACCAAACATTTGATTAAAAACACATTTTTTTTTGTTTCAGACCAGAATCGAAGTGTTCCGAAAGGATTCGCCAAAACTCCCACTCAATGACCCGGATATCGATTGGGAGGAAACCTTATACCTGAACATAATTATGCAAAAATTTGAATACAGTATCACATGTGCCGTTTGCACCCGAACCGGCCCTAAAGAGTTACAAATACTCAAGAAATACACACAGAAAGTGTTCGCATCGCCCAGTCATCGATCAATGGACTGTAAGGGTGATAATGAAGAGATCTCTTATCCAAACATATTCTTCACTGTCGATAATTACGACGATGTAATCGCTCTTCCCTTCTATTTCCGGTGAAAATTCATTGTTTATCTCTTATCAGCTCTTGTCTGAGATTCTGGTCAGAGACGGAGAAATGGTTTGCGTCGAACTGTTAGCCACCGACCGGTCGACCGAAGCAAAAGGTGTAATATTTTTGGGATCCATTCAATACCAGGCCCTCAAACGCATACACGACGCCAGAGTAAGCATCCATTTCTTCAATATTGACTTATTTGCAACTTTTATCTCAACAAAAGGGATCCAAAGTATAAGTTCTTTCTCAGAAAAGTAATTCTTAAAATGTTATCCCTTTTTTGTTGTCTTTCAGTATTAAACAATACTATCATAGAATACTTTGAACCTTTAAGTTAGCCCAGAATAGCACAAACAACAAATAAATATGGCTAAGCTTTCAATCTGATTCAAAGACTTTTATGGCATGACCTGGCTCATCATATGCTTGATACATATTATTCCCAAGACCGTATTCCCTAACTTACGATTTCCAGCAATACTAAGTGATATTCAGCAAATGAGAGCAATACTATTATCAATAGTCTATTGAGATACCATTGCCAGCAATTTTGGGTGAAATTCTCAATGTATTGAAATTGACTTAACATTGCTTTAATAGAATGCTTTGAAATAAAAACCGTAATTTTTTTTAAAAACAGTTTCGATTGAACCGATAAATAACTGAATATCTTACGAAATTAAATCATTCAATAATTTACTAGTGATATGAATGTAATGATTCTTAGAATTAATAAATACTTGTCTTTCAATTGCTATATTTGATATACCATTGCTGGCAATGTTAAGTCAATTCCAATGAAGGGGGCAATACTATTCAGATACCATTGCCCTAATTTTCTTGGCACCCAATTTTAGACAATATGACTTAGTATTGCGGGCAATACTAAGACAGGGAATACGGTACTTATAAATTTGAATATAATGTGCTCACACAACTACCAAGACTTGAATACAATCAAACAGACCTCTCATTTTTGTTAGGCATGTAAAAGTAGCACCTAGCTAATTTATTTTCATACAAAATTAAAATTTTATTCTGTAGTTTTTTATTATCGCATCAACTATATTAGCTCCGGGTGGATTGCCAATTTTGACACAATTACCCAGATTATTTTTGGAATTATTTGTAAAAACTGTTTCAGTATTTCAAAGTTTTCCTTTTATTTTCAATTAAAATGATCAGAAACATAGACTTTGAGGCGGAGGACAGACAGGAATGGATCTATAAGTGAAAACATTTGACTCAAACTCTCTTTTCTGGTTTTCGGTTAAATCAGAAATTTTTGAATAAATGTCATTTGATTTGATATCAGGAACACTCTTTGAAGCGATCGATGAGTTTTTCTCTGAAACTGAAGGCTTGTTTCCAAATTGATTCGAATTATTTGATTGTGAAAAGTGTCCAAAAGTATTGGTTTGTGATTCATGGGATCCACTGTTTGCTCGCATTCGAGGAACAGCTGAATCCATTTCAATGTCGTCATAAGCCAAACGACTAGAGGGCCGATCATTGCTTGATATTTGTTGAAGGGTTCGGTTGAAACTGAAAGTTGAGACCTTTTGATTCGTCGAATTGTTTGGGAACTGAAATACATTTCTGTTAAATGAAGACATTTGTGTCTCTTTTGGCCGAAAGTTTGACGAATTACTACTGAATTGTTGTCCAAAACCCTTATTTGTGGTGATGTTGTCGAGCGTACGGTTAAAACTAAAGCCAACTTTATTGGAAGTATTGGTCGGTTGTGATTGTCTGCCATCGTTTCGGTTATAACTCTTCTGATAATCTTTGAAATTAAAAATCAAATCAATTTTAACCATTAAAATGAGTCAATCATTTGCCAAATAATAATTACAATCTCTGTTATTATCGATGTGTTGAAAACGACAACTATTGCCGTAACGACACCACCCGTTGGCATAAAACTTGCAAATTGCCATCTCTTAGATCTGATCTGAAGAGTCTTCAGACGAAACAATCAAAATTGACATCAAAATAATTTTGCTTAAAAACGTCTTTTCTGTTAAAACTAACGTTTTTTATGAATGGTTTCAAAACACATGACTTTTTGTTTATTGATTTGTTTTTGGACTCAAAACCGATATTTAGTCATAAATTTGAAACAAAAATGATTTTAAAATTTAATAAAATAAGTCTAAAATTTCAATCAAATATCTGGTCCTCACATCTTCACCAGAGATCAGTCCATATATCTGCTGTTCTGTCAGGCAAAAGGAATTTCCGCAAATTTCCGATCCCTAACAAGAGGGGTCAATTTGAACACAACCAACTACCCCAGGAACTTCTTAAAAATGAGTTTGATTACCCAGTTTACAGAGACACACTGTTTGTTAGGTATCCGGGCTTTTGGTTCGAAAGAAAGTTATATTATGTCAAAGAAATGGAACCGGAATTAGTTGTTCCCAAATTGAAAGACTTTGAATTGAAGCCATACGTGTCGTACAGATGTCCTGATATCAAACAGTCAGAGTTCACGGCCAGAGACCTCTTCAATGCCACTTTAGCCGACACTATCATCGAAAAGTTCAAGAATAACCAACAAATCGATACATCTGTCTCTGAGGAAGAAGTAGAAGCGGCTCGTGTTAGAGTCAAACAGACGGGGGCCGACCTTTTCATTGATAAATCCGATTTCGGTATTCAATAGAAACTATTTGTAATTATCTACTAATTAGTCTTCAGTCGTCTTTATTGTAATAATACTTTTATTCCTTATAAATAAAACTTATGGAAAGCCGTTTCTATGGTGTCCCACAATTGCCTCAATGGTTAGTCGCTAAACAACTTTAAATCGAATAATGAGTAGTGTTGGAGTGGGAGGGAAAGGTTAAATTGAAAACCCGAGTTATATATTCAATCATTGTCATAAATGAAAATAGTTCTTTACTGGATTTAACATGTTCATTGAACTATTTATGGCAATTTGTCAAAATATATTAAAGGTAATTTATTCCTTACCTCCTAATTTAGTTGGCACCCATAAAGTTGATCAGTTCATTACTACCACCACTAGTATAGAATCTATAGATAAAGTTCATTAAAATGGAAAATATTTTACAAAATTGTCATCATTTTATAAGTAAGCAAATGGTATGGAATGTCTAATGTAGATACTGTCACATTTTTACTCATTTAAGTTCTAGAATCTAGATAACACTGTATGCTAACCTTCTTTATATGACAAGTTAAATGAGTGAGCGATCAGAACAACACTGAATTGTTTGTAATGAAACTTAAAATATAAGGAATCGTAAAGCAGTCAAAAGCTTTCACTCATTTGTTGGCATTAATTGACTTAATTTGCATTCAAATAAGTTTTGCCAAACATTTAATAAAGAATGCAATCAAAAATTGCTAGTAGCAATAGTGCTCACAACATGGAAAAGTTGGCCAGCAGTTCACCAACCGGTCAGCCCATGTCATTGTTGGCTCAGTTCGACGACATGTGCCGATTCGCAAACTCTTTAATATCATTCGAAGAACAATGTATTAGATTTTGAGACCCATTTAATTCAATTGTCTTAATGTTTGTCTATTTTTTAAGATTTAATTGATTTTTTCGTAAAATGTGAAGAAAACCGAATCGGATGGCTGTCCACTAAACGAGAGAGACATGAATTTTGCAATCGAGAGCATGAATTAGAAGAAAGAAACAAAGAATTTGTGGCCGTTTTAAAGCACACCCGCTTCGGGTTCGGAAAAGAAGTCCAGATTAGAGAAGAATTGCGGCGACAAAGAAATGCTTTGAGAAGTCAGTTAAATGCTATTAAAGAGTTTATTCTCTCAGAAACGACAAATGGATCACAAAATCAAGAAACCAGAGAAAAAGTGTTGTCTTTCATTAATGTGAATCAATTGGAAACTTTGAAGGATGATTCAAAAGAGTGGTCCGACAGAATTGAATTTGATTTATCAGAAGAGGACATTCAAATCACTTCGACTCCAAACATATCGATTAATGTCTCCAAAAGAAAAAGCACAGAATCGGATTCAAAGATAATTGACCAACATCACTCCATAGACCCAGTTGACAATTCAATCACTAAGGGATCGGGGAAACTGACTCAAACCTTAAATAATTTAAACCAAAACAGTGAACAAAACACAGAAATGGGTGCCGTCGGCGATGATATTCAATTAAATTTGCAAACAGAAAGTGATAGACTCTTTCCCGAAGCTATTGTTCCAAAACTTTCCGATATTTTTTCAGTGACTCCTTTAGAGGAAAGAAAACATAAATTACATCAAAAGAAAGCTTTTAAATCGATTTTATGCGGTCCGTGCCATAAGAACATTGGTTTCTTCGGAAATTTTCTTTGTTGTGAAGATTGTGGAGCCGTTTGTCACACATTGTGTAAGAATAGACTTCCAGTGCCCTGCATTCCACTCAGAAAACCCAACGGAAAGAGCTCTCAAATGGTTTTAATCGCAGATTTCGCGCCACAAAGCCGTCCAATGATTCCGGCGCTTATTATCCACTGCTGTAATGAAATTGAAAAACGTGGTCTTCAGGAGGAAGGCATTTATCGTAAATGTGGTTCTGATAAAGATGTCAGAGAATTGAAAAATAAGATTTTAAATTCGAAGACTGGAATACCGGTATTATCTCATTATGATGTCCACGTCCTCTGCGGTGTCGTCAAACAATTTCTTAGGGAATTGGATGATACTATTGTCACTCGAATTCTTTGGCGGGATTTTGTTCGGGCTTCAGGTCTTTGTTGCACTGTCTGTTCCAACAGTCCTCTTAACATTGATTTTACTACAGATCAGGAGAACCCGGACCAGGAAAAGGCTCTTATTATGAAAACGGTTGAAGAGTTGCCGACAGCTAATAGAGACACTCTGGCCTTCATCATGGTTCATTTGACTCGTGTATCTCAGGCAGAAGGCAATCAAATGGATAGCCGAGGATTGGCCAAAATATTTGGCCCAACTATTGTCGGACATTCAATGATTGATCCGCCGATGAATGAAATATTGGCCGAGAATCCGAAGCAAATAGAAGTAATGGAAGCACTCTTTAGAATTCCAGAAGAATATTGGAATGGAATCGTTACCACCAATTTGGTTGAAGCCAATAGATGTAAGATTTTTTGTTTCTTTCTAATTAATAAAGCTTTGGTTGGACAGACTCTCCGGACAGACGAATGATGAGCCATCGGCTGTTGGGAACTGTTCAAAGAGGAACTCTGACTCCCTTGCGAACCGCTCATTCAAAAGGAGCCCTTACTCTCAAACCATTATTTTGAAAACCATTTCATAGAATATTTATTTATAATTTTATTAAATACTTCAATACAAATCCATAAAACAATTTTTAAAAATTCAAATTTTGTATCAAATATTTAAATAATTTGAACTAATGTTTTGATTTACCCTTTTTTGACTGAAAATAAAATCTTTTATTATTTTATAACAGTTTTAGATTCCAAATGACTGGTAATATCTATTTATATTAAGGTAACGCCATTCTTGGATCTATCGTCACTCGGATTATCTAGAAGACTATCTTTGTAGTTTTTTCACATTAAAGTTCCAAGAGTTGTTTAGTTAAATTTGAACAATAGTTTCAAATAGTTTTAAATAGTTCAATAGTTTTAGAATATTTAAAACTATTAACTTTGTCACTTTTTTTTAAAAATCATGGTCGATTTAATAGCTTTAATTTAGTCTGAATTCACCGATAATTTAACATGGTGTTTTATTTAAAACCCAAGTCGTGATATAATTTTAATATTTTTGTGATCACCAATTTTACAAAAAAAAATCGAAATATTTTCAAGAAGGAATTTATTTTTGAATAATAGGTCAATTGTAGATTAATCAAGCTAATTTGTTGTCAAAGTTACCGAAAAAAGACTTGAGAGGAAATTGATGGCAATTCTAGCCATTAGTCATCCAATACACAAGTATTCTATTTATTTTGTAATAAAAATATCCCTCAAACAACATTTTCATCTAGATTCTAGACTATCATAATGATAAATCTTATTTTACCCTATTTTTGAAAAAAATTACCATAATTACATTAAAAATAGCATATTTTTCTAAAATATGTTATTTGTAAACGTATAAAACCTATAATACAAGTATTAAGCAACTTTTACTGGTCAGAGCTATACATCACTTCCAACACACAAATAGTTAATTTTCAAAACTTTTCGATATTTTTTCAGCGACACCTTTAGAGATTTTAAAATCGACTGGGATAGTCATATTGTCTCATTGTCAGGGTTGTTACATTGAAGGAAAATGTTTAAAAAATGCACACTCAAAAATAAATTTCAACAAAAATTCCAATTTGAAATATAAAAAATCTTGAATGAAAATAATTAAATAATTGGTATGAAATTTGATAAAGTAAAGCATAATAATTGAGGATAGGTATTTTTGGATTAGTATTTCCGGATTAAGATGGGATTAAAAAGATTAATTTCAAACTGGTGTCTAAATCACAAACCAATAGAAATAGACTTTATGAAATGAGTCATTGTGATGGCCTCTCCAATGTCGTCAAACAGATGACTGAACTATTATAGGCCCACAATCTCAGGCAAATCGAACGGAATTGAAACACTCTTTAGAATTCCGGAAGAATTCAACTTGGTTGAGGCTAACAAATGCAGACCTTGGTGATTTTCAAATTACCTCTGGCTCTAGGCGGACTTCCAATTTGAGGATACTTTAATTTTAAAATGCAAATCAAATGCTATTCTTATTTCTATAGATATTTATATCATTTTTGACTTTAAATAAGTTTTAAATTTATTAATTTTTAACCTTTATTTTGATTATTTTCTATAATTCTAAGCTCTTTCTTGCTGGAGATCAGCCTCAGGTTGAGCAGGCTGAAAGCGTAAAAACTATAAATTCAATTCAATTGTTTCAACAAATAAAAATATTTTTGTTTGAAAATACATTAAATGGAAATTATTCTAATTTTGGGTGAAATTCAAATTAAAAATTTTAAGGCTTTTAAGGTGATTTAGTGATGTTCTGCGACTCCTTTGGTGACTCCTTAGTGGTTATCAGATTAGTGGTTATCTGCAGTGAATCGAACTGCGGAACTGATAATATTTATAATGTATTTTGAATTACAAAAGAAATAATTGCTTTAAATAATATAAGCAATTATTTGGTTTATTCGTTGGCATTCACTCGACATGAGTTGTATTGACGTTAAGCACTTACGAAGCACTTGAGGGCTGAGCTGATAATCAATTTGTTATCAATAGTCTTGTTCTAAACACTCATAACCTTTAAAATTGATTCGATATTATTTCCATTAAAGTCTTATTTGAAATGCTTTGGGTTTAAGGTTTGAGGCGTTGTTTTATACCAATGATTGTTAAGAACCAAAAACAGATAAAACTTTGTTTTTACAGTTATTCACAATAAAATTACTTCATTTTATTGCGAACTCAATAATAATATTTTTACTAATTATTGTAAATTAAATGATAAAGAAATGTGGAATCAAATGACAACTCATCGGTTAAATGTCTTCAATTCTGTGTTCAGTTATTATCAGTAAATAATTGCGATTAAAGCGAAGAGTCGACTATTGAATCGATGGCTAAACTCAGTGAACAAAACTGTGATCTCATGAATGGAGATCTCAATAGATCTGTGGATAGAAACAAATCTGAGAGCTATGAAATGAAAAGTTTACTCAAATCTAATTCTAATAATAATAGTAAAAATTTGCCCCAAAAATGTGATAATCAGTGCAAACCTATTGAATCTCAACCAAACGACTCCAGCAAAAAGTTAATTATTTTATTGAATAAGAAAATGGAATTAAACTTATTTCGATATATTCTCTGTTTTTTCAGTTCATTTCATAAAACGACTCCAACTAATAGAGTGAGTTTTGAAGACCAACTCTTAGAACAGACATCACTTTTAGATAGGAATGGCATAAATAAAATCGAGGAAAATTCAGTCTCCGATGATACTAACCATAGGATTATAGAAGTCGTGAGTCATTTAATTATTAAATCTTTTCGACTCATTAATTATTTTATCGGTATTTTAATTAATTTTCAAAACCAGTTTTAATATTTGGTTTAAAAATTAGTCAGAAATAAAATATTTTTGTTGCCATTCTATGATTAATTTTTTGTTCAAACTTAGTAGTATTTTTACAATGTTTATTATCAGGGAAATTTAACGTTCAAACTATTTTCACTCAGCGTCAATTAAATAGAAAAAATTTAGATTTACAAAGATGATATAATATTTAATAAACCAGCAATTTAAATTCAGAGACAATTCAGAGAACTATGTTTAAATTTAGTTCAACTAGTCCATAGAAATACATTCCTTCCCCCCAAATGTTTTGAAAATTTGATGGTAAGGGTGGTGTTTATATGATGCCAGGCAGTAGTGAATGGAATATTTTTCTGAATATGTTAATGAAGATTATGTTAATTATATTTTATTTACGTCGAAAGGACTCAATTTTAGTGAAACTTGGAGTCGAATATATTTTTGAGAAAATCACTGCTAACTCAGCACACATTCTAATAAATAGGTATTTATGTCGGAAAGTAGTTCTGAACATAGCTCCGGGCTTTTTTCTTCAGACATGAAGAGGAAGTTTCGGTAAAATACTTAATTAATACTTTGAAAGTCTATGTTTAGAATCTTGATATTCATTTGCAGAGGAAATAAACAAAAGATTGTTTACAACAATTTAAAAGTTCGCTTTCAGTACTGTATTCACAATAACACAAACCAACATTCAATTTTAGTCCTGAAAATCTTGGATAAAAACAAAGGCAAAGTTCTCAAATTCCTTATAGATGATTAAACGATTTCAGTGACCAAACTTAGTTTGCCCAGTTAATTGAATTTTTAAATTAAAAGAAATATTAATGAATTCGAGTAAACAGAAAACAAAATTTTATTTTTGACAAAGAATTACATAGAAATCAACAGTTGATGTGATTTGTAAACTAAATCGCAGGTAATTCTTGGGGAAAAAATCATTAAGTCTATCGTATAATTTAAGTTATAGTTTAAGTGACTATTTAGATGTCTCGTCTGAGCGAAAAGACGGCCCCTTTAACGTCTCGGCTCTTTTATACGTCTGATACAAATAAAATGAGAGTTACGACAGTCTCGAAATCGAATTGCCTAATATATAAGTAACTAATCTTTAATTTCAAAGTATTCCATAACAAATTAATTCATATATTTTCGGCAATATTTTTAAATTTTTCATTAAAAGTTAATCCGAATCTCCGATGAATTTTCGGATCTAATATCAAACTATTAACCTGCAAGCAAGGACTGTTTTCGGACTAGTGTAAATAGAAGACAATAATTTGAAATCACCAGACAGGATTATTGAGAAGTAATATTAAACATGTTTTTTGATAATCGAGTGGAGACAAACAAAATATTACAGGTTTTCTAACCGGCTCTATTACATTAGTTCGTTATCACGGTCACGATAGCTATTAGTTTTTCAAAATATTTACTTTGTATCTATTTTAATGCATTCAAATCAAATTTTACATTCTTTTTCACGATTCATTAAATCAGGGATGGGCAAGTGGAGTTTCTGAAATATCTCTCTAGGTCCGACATTTGGTTATTTATCCCCTTAGGTTTGAAAATATGTCCCATAAAACGAAGAGAAAACGACCCTCTCTTCAAAAATTTGCCACTTTCTAATTATAATGGCCTTACAATCCGCTGTATTTTATTCTGTTATTTTAAGGAATTTAGACTTAAAACTTGAGAAAAACCTTAGTTGTAATTAAGCTAGTTTATTTTTAAATTTACCGGAAATAAGCCTATATAAGACAAAATATACGTTTCCGGTCGCCATTTCCGTCCGCCATTTTTGAAATATGCTTCCCTTAGATTTTAACTGAAAAATGAATCACTAACCCCTCCCTAGGGTAACAGACATTGTGTACCCTACATCAAATGGTTACTTTTAGCTCCCATTTTTATGCCCCTTTGTCAGTTTTGAAGCTAGAAAATTATGAAAAATTGTTAAATAATCCAGAATCTTGATTCAAGACAAAAAAAGGTTAAAGAATTTGTTTTTACTTTGATAGCGAGCTTTTGATGCGTGTATTTGTGGATTCAAAACCCCTTTCCATCACTTTCATAAAATGTCATAAGCAGGGCTGTGACATTGAAGGAAAATAGAAATATAGTAGACGTCGCAGTATGAACGGACTAAAAGAACCAATCATAAGATCAGCCTCGTGGTTAAAACTATGAAAAATACAAAATTTTAAAAATGTCCTGTTATTTTAAAAATATTCAACGGATAGTATAGAAATTTATAAGAGACATTTTGAATTGAATTGCATATTATCGTCGTTTTATAGCATTCTTTGAATATTTGTTTATATAATTTTGAATGATTATAAAATAACACAAGTTTTGTAAAAATAATGCATAAAATGTAAAATATAAATGTAATAAAGGTGTATAAAAAAGGTTTAACTTTCTTTTTTCCACTTGTTTAAGTAATAGCCAAAATTTTAGACAAAAGGTTCTATCTCATTTAAAAAATACTGATTAAATGAAACTAAAAGCCCAAATCAATAATTCTACATTATACCTGCATAAAACTTAAATCAATTAGAACTTTTTATATGACCAATCTAACTTAATAGGAAATATTCGATATGGGACCAGTCCAATTAATTTTGATATATTCTAAATCGGCTAATTGAGTAGAATTGATCAGTTTAGCTTTTATCTGTCAATGGTCACAATTAAACCCTATATTGGCATGGTCAAAATTGCTATATAAGACAAAATTTGAAAGATGCATTTTATACTTTAGTAAGATTTTTTTAAAGTTAAGATTCATTAAAACCAGAGATGGCTAATGAAAATTTTTTAGGGGGTGGTATGGGAAGGGGTATTTTACCAGAAGTCCTGGGAGTACGGGGTAGGGTAGAATGGCGGACGGAAATAGCACCGGAAACGGCCATTTTGTTCTAAAATAGGCTTATTTCCGGTGTTTTAAGCTTAAATTAATTGAATTGGCTTGGTCTCATATCGAATATTTTCTATTTAGACAATATTTATTTTTAATATATTTATTTATTAGTGCTTAATGTATGGTTGAAGCAAATTAATTATTTAATCTTGATTATTATTTTCAAGTTTGAATTTAAATGCCTGAAAAGCCGTTAAGATTAATCAAGGCTAACGATAATGTCTTGTGATCTTTCTTTCGATAAACTAGATATTGAAGCTTCAAAGGAATAAAAAATAGAATATCAGTCAAATTCTTATAAATCAATTACAGATTATTTTAATAATTATTTTGAATTTTATTGAACTAAAAGACCTTTTGTTTGATTACATTGAAAGAATGCATGGATTAAAAAAATTATATTAAAATTATTCAAATATTACTTATTTATAGCTACGTCTGGTAGTGCGCAGATGTACAGTACCCGACTCATCCAAAAGGCCGTCTGCATCAGAAATCAATGATTTACTTAACTCATACCTCTAAGAATCAAAGTTTTACCCAAATTGAAAAAATGTTGATTTGGTCGTTGGCCCTCTTCTTAGACTAAACACTAATTGCATACTTGGCTCAGACACAGACAGGTAATTGCCATCTAACAGGGATACCTCTTTTTAGCGTCTCCCTCCCTCTCTCTCTCTCTCTCTCTCT
>JAQIWP010000733.1:0-20839 GCA_034695525.1 Euzetes globulus | reverse complement strand
GAGGTCAAAGGTCAGTCAATGGGCAGACTATTGGGCCCAAGAATGGCAAACAGCACAGGAATGGGGACAAAGACCTCAACAGTTAGATATAAGACCCTCTAATTTAAAGAACAAGCATCAAGAAAAGGTGGACATGGGCATTCTATTAAACTTGAGGTCAAAGGTCAGTCAATGGGCAGACTATTGGGCCCAAGAATGGCAAACAGCACAGGAATGGGGACAAAGACCTCCACAATCAGTTTTAAGATGGACAAATTTAGAGGCTACACATCGAGGAATGGCGGCACAAAACCCAAATATATATCAAGGACAGATATACAATTGGGACTCTACTGCCCCCGAAACTGGATCCACAAAACTCATTCAAAATGAGTCGGTTTCGGGTCATTTTGGCGGCAGAGCGGCACAGGACAGGAGACTAAGTGCTCCAAAATCAGTATTAAGACGGACCAATTTAGAGGCTACATATCGAGGAATGGCGGCGCACACACCAAATTTTAATGAAGAAAAAGATGAACAAATAGAAAGAACAGCAAAATGGCTGCAAAGGCTTTTAGAGACCGGAAAACCAGAAAGGATGGACACAAATGCCAGAGGACTAGCAGGAAAGCAACTGTTCTCCAATACAAGTGGAGTAAATGAGGTCCACAAAGGGATGCAGTCTCAAGTAATTGACGTCAGAAAAGACTGTAGAGGAGAGAGTGATCAGCAATTAAGTAACTACCAAAGGAAAATGGGAACAGTCATGAAGTCAAGACTAAACAAGCTTTTGATGGCTTTTGGTCAGGCAAACCAAAGTATGGCCAAAGACAATACAGAGCACTCCTTCACTCCAAGTGCCAGAGTGGACTCGGAACCAGTCTTTCTACAGATGACAAATCTTTCGGTAAGGAATACTCCGACTCTTCCATTGAGATCCAATGACACCAAACTAGTGTTGGATAGAATTCCAAATACACAACAAGTAGTAGAAGAGGAGGTGGAAGAGGAGGTGAAGGAGGAGAAGGAAGTCTCCAATCCGTTTGTCTTGAAGAAGGGCCACAAAAGTAGGATATGTTAAAGTGGTCTAACTCTCAATGATTCTACTGTTCATTCAATTATTAAAAGAGAATTTTAGTCAATTAAATGTTCATTTATTGAATACTTGAGTAAATTCTGGCCTTGAATTTTGGCATAACTCTATTATTTGAAAAAACCAAATGAACTTGCACAAAAAGCTAAATAATTCCCTAATTATCGTTTATCTTCTCAATTATATTCTTTTAACATTATGAATGCAACAAGGAAAACTATTTTCTTAATGTTTTATCAAAAGCTTTTCCAATCTTTTCCAGATTGTGCTAGCTATCATTCAAAACTTCCAAGTTAATGCTAATAATTGCCATGATAAAAAAAATTCCATTTACCCTCCAAAATTGTGTGATATATGAATCTAGCAATTCATAAAGCAAAAGGAAACCTTTCAAAAGTATGTTACTGGATACTATATCTGTAGAATTTATGCGATTTATGCTTCAAGAACACTTCAAGATTAAAAAGAAAGTCTTATTGGATATTGTATAAATAAGGAAGTGAGCTGGTTAATTGGCCTCTACAGTAATTTCATATAGTCTTTGCCTTAAAGCAATTTGTAACTAAATAGATAACAGCTTTGAATTTTGATGACTTCAATGGTTATGCGAATGACCTCAAAGTTGTTTCGTAAATGATTTGAAACACTTTTGGAATTGAAATGAAGATAAACAACCTGTTGATTATCGTACCGATTTGAACAGTAATCAAGAGCGTCGGTGGTTCAGTGGTAGAATGCTCGCCTGCCACGCGGGCGGCCCGGGTTCGATTCCCGGTCGACGCATCTTTTTGAAATCCCGGTCATTCTTTTACATTAAATCTCAAAATTCCAAATCTGTTTAAAGTTATAGTTTTGTTACAAAAACTTCTCTAATATTATCACTGAATTTATAACAGTTAATATCAAAACATACTTTTTATTTAAAATTTATGAAAAATATAAATGTTATTAAAAACTGATATATTAATTATAAAATATGGAAACAACCATGTTAGCAAAAGACACAGAACAATTAAATTATGGCATTTTGTCGACTTGTCTGAGTGGTCCAAACGGTGTCTGTTCTGGACATTAACTGACCCCTCAAATGTGATCTGGTTTTTAAAGAAAAAGCCATTGCCATCAGAGCTGTGGGCAGTTCTACGGTCAGACCGAAGATGTTTTTGCGAAGCGCTTCGTTCACAAAACCAAATATAAAGAAAAACATCAAAAATATCGAATAAATAAAAACCATATAATAGTTGTCGAAAATGAGTCCAAAAAATCCGACGAAAGTTATTATTCCAATACTTGAGTAATAAATAATTATAACAATTCTCCAGTCGTTCCAATAGTTTTGATTGTCTTCGCTATTATCTGACGCCTTGTTTGCGGAAACAGAGCTCAGACTATAGTAATATCCAAAGAATACAGAAATGAATGTCAAGATTAAGAGAGCTGTCACTGATTTTTTAAACCGAGTCGACCCTTCAAAAGGATCCCTAAAAGGTTTAACAGACATTTTAATTAATAGTTCAGAAATGCCAATAATAATAATTATTGATTGAAAGTCACACCTAGTTTGAAATCAATGATTCAATCAACTATTGTTTCAAATCATTTTTATTGTTTTGGTTAATCTTTTAATTGATTTCAATAAATTTCGTTGTTTTCAATGTTATTCATAACAAAAGTTTTTATTTTTTATTTATTTTGAAACTATTTTAGTGATTATTAGTATTTCTAATTTTGAAGCTGTCGTTCCAAAAGGAAAGGGTTCAATTCTGGGCTAGGGCTGTCCTTATCGTAAAACATACTTGCTAGAATGATTGAAAGAAACAGAAATAGATGGAACATTTTTAATTACTTAAACGTTTTTTTTAGATTTTAAATAATCAAATATTATTTAAATGTCGAACTTATCAGTAAACAAGGTTATTGTCTTCAATGTACTTACAAACAAATTAGATTAACATTATTTACAGTTTGATAAGTTGTATTTTGATTGAATGCTCAAGCATAATCTCCTGATTTTATATAAATTTTAATATCGACCATCTTTTCAATTTGAAATAAAATATTTAGAAATTTCAACAAGCACTTTTGCTCGAAGACTAAAATTTGAATTCAAGCTTCGGCTGAGAAGCAGTGGCATAAGTCGGAGGAGGTGTCGATTGACTCGACTGACCCTCTGTTGACGAATATTGAATCGAGAATATATTTTCAGTATTCGGGTTCGGTAAATATGATGGACACACTTGAATAACAGCCGGGTCTGGTATTATGGTAGGTGGAGGAGGAGCGATGGCCGCTGCGATCATCATCTGTTTCTGACGGATCCTTTTGGCGAAATAAAAGGCTGAGATAATGGCTCCCAAACTCATCAAATAGTTGAAGACATTAGTAGTCATAATGGCATAGTTGACAAAGTTGAAGAACCAGAGGACAGCCATAACTGCGCCATATGACAAAACTAAACGGTGACGTTCTTTGACTGCACCAAACAGACCGACCAGTGCTGAACAGTCTTCAAGAATCAAATAGAAGATGACGAATGCACGCCACGACTTCCAATAATGTCGTTGTTGTGGGTACTCCGCCATCAAGCGATTGATTTCACTGATCACTACCCCATAGCCGACAAAAGTGGCGATTAATGTCAATATTGTAAATGATATGAGAAAATATTTTGCCACAAGATATGTCTGCTCTCTATTCAAAGCCATTTCGATATTGAATTGACTCAAACTTTAATAATAATGGTTTGAATAGAAGTAAATTGAGCCTAAATTTGAATGGAATGGCGAAGTGGTAATCAACAATGGCTATAATTATCAGTCTTTCCGTTGCCATAGTCTTCGAGTTTCTTTCATAACTGACTCTGACTTAGAGATAACACGAATGAAATGCAATTTAATTCTTGTTTTATTAACCAAAATATTTCATTCATTTCGAATTTAATTATTTTATTATTAATTCATAAAACTATTATTAATATTTTCCAAGATTATTATATTTCTTTCGCATTTGTTTTCAAACTGAATGCCTTGTCATTTAATTTGAATTTATTCTCTATATTAAATCAATATTGTTAATTTTTGAAGATAAACTTCATTAACCATGGCAATCCAATCTATTAGCTTATTATTTTATTGATAATTGTCTTGTTTGTTTTTAAAACATCAAATTTAATTTAATTTGACTAATTCGAGAATCAATTTTAAAAATATCAATGACATATTATATAAATAATTAAATTTAATCCAAGGATACCCAAGGTATATGACTATAAGGGAAAAGGATAAATTTTCCTCTCAAACCGGTGGCATTAGGGGAGAGTATTCTAGCTAATATGTCTATTTTAAAAGGGGTCTAGAAATATCCAGACTTATAATCTGAAAAATTATAAGTACCGCTCAGCAGAACCCAAAATTAAAGGGTATTAATGCTATACCCCCTTAAGCATCCCTGACTTGCAATCAAAAAGATATCTCTACAACTGTTTGGAGTAATAATACAATCGATATCTCTTTTTTAATGGTTGAGGTCTTGGTCATTACCGAGTCGTAAATGAGATCCAAATACTCTTTAACTATGAAATTTTCTATCTTCTCTGGAATTTTAATAAATTAATTTTTAAAAAGTAGTAGGATAACAGACAACAAGAATTTATTCCAAAGTAATAACATTTCACAAATAGTTTTGACAAACAAAACATTTTATGCGAAGATTTATATCTGTTTGACATTCGTTTCAAACAAACATCAGTTTTAACAAAAGTTAGGCAATATTTAGGCAAAGGTCCAGAAGTCTGTTCCCTTGTATTGCAATTTATATAACAAAAATATATTTGAACAAAACTCAAATCAATTGAATCCGTTTTGAAATCCGTTTCAATAGAACCTATGAAATCAATTGAATTTCAACTTCAGTACCAATTACTATGAATTTGGGTCAGAATAGTAATTTCAGTGCTGGAAGTAATGGAAACCCGGATCTCTTGACATAAGTTTAGACCCAATGAAGAAGTGAGTACCAGTACATTTGCCACATTAACACTTGTTTCAGTGACCAGTTGGAACTCCTTTTCATTTCAAATCAAAGTGTAAGGAGAATGAATTCAGTCAAACAACTACCCTTTCACGTTTCCAGTTCAATTTGTCAGCTATCATAGAAAATGACATGACCTTGATCATCATAAGTGACAATCATCTAGTTTGTGACCAAACTTTTCAATTGACCCAATTGCAATTGGTTTCTTTGGAGACAGACAATTGTTTGAACAGCACTGCCATCAGCCAATCAGAGTTAAGGTCACGTGAGAGCTCTGTTTAAACAGAAAATGAAGAAAATCAGCAGATTTTCGGTACTGAGGATTGAGAACCAGGATCTGGTCCCCGAATCACCGCCCAGGGTTGATAATTACCGAAATGTTCTGTCGGTGCATGGCAGAGTAGCCAGGCCTACTCTTGAGGAGTTGCACGTCGGACACATACCTCACACACACGTAAGTTCCAAAAAACTTTTTTTAATACTTTTATTTGTATTGAAATTACTTTAAAATTTAATATTCAAATCATAACATATGTTACACTATTAAGGGCTCAAAGGGGCACAGAATAAAAACTCACTTCTAATTTCTATCTGATGTAAAGTTTGATGAGAGACCCTTTTGTCACTATAGACCGCCTGTGGCTCTTATTCAGTGCAAAATATAGTTTAAATTGAATCGGATTAAATTAAAACCGACTTCAAGTAAATTCATTTAAATTTTCAAATAATCTAAACTTTGGGTCCGATTTGACAGAAGATTATTAATAGAAAAGTTATGTTTGAGTTTCACTGAAAAAAATATTTATTAAAATCAGTGAAAACAAACTTTTCTTCTGATTTTCCTCAAAATAGTGTAAACGAAGTCAAATATTTTAATGCATTTTTTATTTTTTAACCCAATTATTATCAAATACTTAAAATTCTTTAATGACTGAGTGCTGCCGTCTTTCCTCTGCATTTAGAGCCAAAAGAGCGCCGGTAGTCAAACATCGCCAGTAAGCGCCTTAAGTCGTGTCAAGTTCGGATGGATCGAGGGTGTCTTTGTCAGTACTTATTCTAGCCGTCCCTTTCTTTTCCTTTGAGCTTTCTTTCTCGCAGATCCGATGTGTCCTCAACATATGGGGAGTGATGCTATTCCTGCGCCTTTCATGGGTAGTCGCTCAGGCAGGTCTCGGTCTGTCAGCTGTGGTCATCATATTGGCCACTTCTGTTACAGTAATTACAACCATTTCCATGTGTGCCATCTGTACCAATGGTGAAGTCAGAAGCGGCGGAACCTATTTCATGATCTCGCGGTCTTTGGGTCCCGAATTCGGCGGATCAATTGGAGTGATTTTCTCTTTGGCCAATGCTGTGGCCACTGCTATGTATACCATTGGCTTTGCAGAAGCCTTTCGGGATATGCTAAGAGTGAGTTCCAAACAGTCATTTCTGTTGTTCTCAAGTCTTGTTCTTCTTGTTCAGAGACATTCCCTTCGAATATTCGATGACCCGGTCAATGAGGTTCGTCTCATAGCATGTCTCACAGTCTGTGTCCTCTTCTGTGTGGCTATCATTGGAACGGCCTGGGAGTCAAAGGTAACAGCTTTAAGTACTGTTCTCTTCTAAATGTGTTTATAGGCCCAAATGGTTCTGATGGCAATCCTCTTGGTTTCGATTCTTGATTTTATCGTGGGCGCATTCATTCCTGCGAGTGATAGCCAAAGATCCAAGGGATTTGTTGGATGGGACTGTGAGTCCACTCATTGGCAATGGCCCTAGGTCTAACAGTTATTTTTTAGGGGATTTAATGGTTCAAAATTTTGGTCCCGATTTCAGAGACCAAACGTTTTTCTCAGTGTTCGCCGTTTTCTTCCCGTCAGTGACAGGAATCCTCGCCGGTGCCAACATCTCCGGTGATCTTAAGGTAAAATATTCTTGACTGACGACCACTCAATAGATTGATTCACTCGTATAGGACCCGTCTCAGAGCATTCCATTGGGTTCTCTTCTGGCGATTGCAATAACTTCTTTGTCTTATCTGTTCTTTGCATTCATTTGTGGCTCAACTGTGGTGCGCGACGCCAGTGGTCTTTCTTCAGATCCGTTCAACTGCTCGCTTGCAGACGACCAGAAGTGTCATTTTGGTCTTCACAATGACTTCCAGATTATTGAATTAATTTCTTTATTCGGACCTCTCATCTATGGTGGTGTGTTTGCTGCCACCCTATCTTCAGCACTGGCCTCTCTGGTCAGTGCTCCCAAAGTGTTTCAGGCCCTCTGCAACGACAAACTATTTCCTTACATCGAATTCTTCGGCAAAGGTTTCGGTCCAAACGATGAGCCCCGTCGGGCATACTTTTTAACCTTAATTATTGCTCTGTTGTGCTGTTTGCTGGGAGAACTGAATCTGGTGGCGCCTATTATTTCTAACTTCTTCCTGTGCGCCTACTCTCTGATTAACTTCTCTGTATTCAACGCTTCCATAGCAAAGTCCCCCGGATTTCGCCCTTCTTTCAAATATTATAATAAATGGGTATCTCTTCTGGGGGCTGCATCTTCTCTACTCATAACATTCACAGGCCATTGGTCAGTGGCACTGACCACCTTTGCATTGGTGCTCACACTCTACCTCTACGTCATGTATCGGAAACCTGGTATTAATTGATCTTAAGTTTAATTAAAGTATTGTTAAATATAACTCATTTCAATAATTGTGTCCAGACGTCAACTGGGGGTCATCAACACAGGCACAGGTATATGTACGAGCGCTGTCCAGTGTTCAAAAGTTGAATTCAATCCCATTCCATGTCAAAAATTATAGGTCTGTCCTTTTTGCCAAGTTTTAGGCGATTCTTATCTTCTGAATTCTTTAGGCCACAACTTCTTGTTCTAACGGGAAATCCGAGCGACAGACCAGCACTGGTAGACTTCGGTCACGCCATTGTTCGCAAAAGTGGTCTTATGATCTGCGCACATGTCTTAGACGTCAAACTAACGGAGAGATCACGAGAGAAGTTGACGGAAGACGCCGAAGAATTTCTGACGCGTAGAAAAATCAAGGCTTTCTTCGAGTTGTCAGATAATAACTCATTCGGTTTTGGGGTCAGAAGTCTGACCCAAAGTGTAGGAATCGGTAAATTAAAACCAAATGTCGTTCTCATGGGATTCAAAAGAGATTGGATGCAGATCGACATCACTCAAGTCAGACAATACTTCGAAGCCATTCAGTAATTCTTAGATAATTCTGACTCAATATTGTACTTAACCTGTCTGTCCCACAGTCATGTGTTTGACCAATCACTAGCTCTGGCCATTCTTCGTGTCAGTGATGGCTTTGATTTATCGTCTTTCGGTGATGTGAGCGCTTTGGTTGAGTTCACGCGGAAGAGATCTTTCGGTGTAATCAATAAGACATTTGAAGTGTCGTCTCCCGATCTGACCCGAGACTCGTTTTCACCGCAATTGAATGCCATAATAAGAGCCAATCTGTTCCGCACAACTCAACAGTCGACAATCGACGTCTGGTGGCTTTGGGACGACGGGGGGCTCACACTTCTTATTCCTTATCTCCTCTCCAGGCGCAAACAGTGGTCAGAATGCTCGCTCAGACTTTTCGCTCCGGCCGATAATGAAAATCAGTTAACTCAGGAAAAAAGCCAATGGATTCACCTTTTGGCAAAATTCAGGATCAACTTCTCAGACATCACTATTGTCACTGATGTCAAGAAATCACCGACAGTAGAGTCACGAAAATCCTTCGATGATTTAATAAAGCAATGGATTAAAGATGAAGCCAAAGATGGGGTGAGTGTCACTCCTGCAGAGCTGGCGGCCAACCAAGAGAAGACTGATCGCACTTTGAGACTAAGGGAACTACTTGAACAACACTCCAAGGATGCCTCTCTAGTTGTCATGTAAACTATTACTATTATCAACTATTATCATTACAGTTATTTATTCCTGTCAATAAAGGACTCTACCGATGCCAAGGAAAGGGACGTGTAGTGGTGCTCTTTACTTGTCATGGTTGGAATTGTTGACCAGAGACTTTCCGCAGTTTCTTCTGGTGCGAGGCAATCAACAGGATGTCCTCACTTTCTATTCTTAATTAGTCCACTGAGATAGATATACACAACACAACTTCAGGGCATTCCCGCACTTCCTCTTTGCACTATTGTTATCAAATTGATTATCACTTTTTCGACGCGAATTCAATGAAAATGAACTCTATTTTTATTTTGAATCTTTTATTCCGAAATCAAATCAATTAATGTTTAGAGGACTGTCATAATTCTAGGCACCAATTAGAAAGGGATGTGAATTTCTACGACTCATTGAAACAAAAGTCAATAATTTGTCATTTTTTTAATTATTTTATAAACTTTTATTCAAATTCTTTAAACTTTTGGCTCAAATATAAACGTTTCGATATAAACATAGCAACCGATCACAGAATTTGTCAAATAGGCGTTCCTTTGCCATTGTTTGCCAAACAAATCAGTTGTTTAAACAAATTATCAAATTTCAATTCTGATCAATGAATCCAAAAATGTGTTCCCGATTTCAAACAATTATTTGTGAAGAATTTGCCTGTTCCATATGTAAGGCCATTCTAGAAGACCCGGTGGTCACACAATGCGATCATATGTTCTGCAGAAAATGCATTTATGGTTGGCTCAAGTTTAGCCACTCATGTCCTGTGGACAGACAAAAATTAGATGAAAGCAAACTATTAGCGATACCCAGAATTGTCCGTTGCCTTATGGACAAACTGCAAGCAGACTGTCAGTTTGCATCTGAAGGCTGTCCATCGGTGGTCAGCCTTAAACTACATCAAAAACATGTCAACGAATGTCTTTTCAATCCGAATAATAAATTTAAGTGCCTTATGTGTGATAACCTGTTCTCTAGGGATGAGCTGAAGATTCACAAGTGTTGGTTCAATATCGTAACCAATTGTTTTGAACAGAGGGAACACATCGCTTACTGGAAGCGATTGACTAATATTCTGTTTATGGCTATACTATTGTGGATAATGTATTGCATAAAGCCTTTAGTTTTGTTAATATTTATTTTGATCACCGGATACATAGAAAAGTTTTGTCCCTAAAGTTAAAGCACATTATTATTACTATTATTATTAAAAGTTAATTAATTATTAAATCTATTATTTTTTGCTAAACTATTTAGAATTTTATTGTCAAAAATATGTTGACATCAATTTCTTTGATTTGATATAAGACCCGCCACCAAATTATTTGATTAAAATTCTTTGAATTTTTCAATTGCCTTTTCCAATTCATTAAGCCTTTTGGGACGCCATGCGGACAGCCTTTCTTACACCTTCGGCATAAGAAGCATGTACTTTGGAGAACATTTCATAAGCCTTGTCCTGAATATATCCGTAGACGTGCGACAACTCGGATGCGATGTTACTGAAGAGCCGTTGGCGCTCGTCTTCGCCGAAACTCAAGTAGAACTGTCGGACTTGAGTGTAATTGTCCTCATCCTTCGACTCATATCTGTCCACATCTGTAGTGCTGATAAATTCTCGGAACTCGTTGTACTTTTTGGGGTCGTCCTGAGCATTCAGGAATGAATTGGGGTAATAGTTGGGTGCATTTCCCTGATTGGTGCCCACCATCATCGCACCATCGCGTTGGGTGGGAGCAACTGTTGGGGCAATCGGACGGTTTACTGGAATCAAATGAAAGTTCGGTCCAATCCTATGAAAAGATAAAACCATTGGTTTTATTGATAATAAATTTCATTCTAACCGGTGTCGGGCTGTGTCCTGATATGCGAAGAGTCGTCCCTGAAGTAACTTATCAGGACTAAACTCAATTCCTCGAACTCTGGTGGCTGGGCAGAAGGAGAGCTGTTCCACTTCTGCAAAATAATTGGTTGGATTTCTATCCAAAGTCATACGACCCACTTCTATTTGCGGGTACTCATCCTCTGGCCAGATCTGACCATGAACAATTTGTTTCAAATAAATTGAAAAGTTATACAAATTATGAGACAACAATTTCAAGCCAAGGATCAAATGAAAAGAAAACAGTACTCCAATACCTTTGTTATGTCGAAGGGATTGAACTGCCATTTGGCGGCCTGTTCGTAGGTCATCACCTGAATGTAGAGTGTCCACGAAGGATAGTCCTTTCTTGCGATCGCATCAAACAAATCATGTAAGCCATAGTCGGGATCAGTCACTTGTAATTAATAATTGATACAAACAAAGAAATGATATATTAATCATATTTTAAATGAAAGCCTTACCGACGAGTCTATTGGCCGTTTCGACGTCCAAATTCTTAACGCCCTGATTGCACTTCCAATAGTATTTATTATAAACGGGTTGGTTATCACTATTGACCAGTTTATAAGTGCTGGAACCCCAGCCATCCATATGTCGGTGACCATCAGGTAGGCCTCTGTCGCCGAACATAAAAGTTAATTGATGCAAACACTCGTGTCTGAGTGTATAGAAATCCCAACGACTGTTATAGTCGAGCAGATTTGTCTGCGGATTACGTTTCTGGGAGTGAATGAATGACATAAACTGAAACGAGTCCCGAACGAAGAAAATCGGTGTATTGTTGCCGACCAGATCCCAATTGCCCTCTTCTGTGTAGAACTTAACAGCGAAACCTCTCGGATCTCGGACTGTCAGCAGATCCCCGCTCTCTGACCACAGTAGAGAAGCGGGCTGCCACTGGTGTTCGCTTACCAACCGTATTGAAGAGGGCAGCTCTACAATACTTGGTTATTTCAGGTCTGGTCACCTAATATAGGTTACCAATAATGTTGATATAAATTGAAATAATGTTTAATATTGAACCTCAAAGTAACCGAAAGCGCCGGCACCCTTGGCATGAACCACTCTTTCGGGGGGTCTTTCGCGGTCAAAGTGAGCCATCTCGTCTAAATATACGACATCCTAGAGTAGAACCGGACCTCTCGGACCAACAGTTATCATATTAGTCTTATCGCCAATCGGGCCGCCAAACAAATCCGTGATGTGTTCCGTTTGTTCAGACAAAGATCGCATTCACACATTTACAATCAAGTCTTTTTGTTACATACCTTGGTGTTGACCTGAGTCTTCTTATAATTCTCCAGCTGTTTGGCCGCTGGATCTGTATTGGGATCATAGCTCACAGCATTATTGCCGTCCATTTTGTTCAAATAAATTTAAAAATTTAATATTTGGTAAAAATTCAGTAAACTTTGAAAAGCTTTGAAGTTTTTATTGTTTTAAATTGATTTATTGCTTGCTTTTATATACCTGTCCTATCATTTACTTTGGGATGTGCTGATTCAAAAAAAATTATTTCCAGGAATCAATTTATTTGTGTAAAGTCTAGGTAAGAGTTTATTGACAAACAGCGAAGCTTTTGATTGATTTATGGTTTAGTTTATGGATGGGTTTAACCACTAAAATGTGTTAAAACAGGAAACTCAATATTTAAACAATTTGTAAATCATTTACTCATCTATTAAAGTATTTTTTTAATATTCATTTCACAGATTTTAAACTTTGATTTAAAATTATTTTTTGACCATTTTCTTCAATAAATAATTCTTACGTCTGATTACTTTTCTTTCAAAATTTTGCCAAAACACCCGAGGTTTGAGTAGGATTGTAAGGAAAACGCTCAAGAAAAGGGAAATTGCGGAAAAATTTACTGGCGCGTGAAGCTTGCCAAAAAATAAAATCAAAAGTTCGTTAAATAATTTGCCGAAAATTCAAATTATATTTTCAGAGAAGTCATCACTAAAATGATGTCCAGAATAATGAATGAAGACGTTGTCGAAGAGATACTCAAATATCTAAAGTTTCGACAATTGTTTCAAATAGAAAGAACTTCAAAACAATTTCGTTTTTGTGTAAATCGTCTTTTGAGGCGAAAGAAGTTTCTAAACTTTGGATCAGAAGATTGCTCGGCTTTTTGTGGTCACTCCAAACACAACAATGAGGACCCATTTAAATGCCCAGAACCGTTCGAATTTGTTCTTATTTATAGTCTAACATCTATTGTCAGCAAATGTTCAAATATCCGAAGCCTTTATTTGGATCGATTCTTGCCAATCGAATCAATCAAATCAATTGCCTTAACCTGTGAGCGACTCGAGTGTCTGTCTTTGGGCAGCATATTTTTGATTTCAAATTCAGATCAATTGCAGACAATTGGACTTATATTCGGCCCAAAAGTTATTCATTTGTCAATAGACTGTTATTTTATAGATTGTTTTAATGAAGACAAACTCAATTACAAAGTCAAAGAACTTGTCATACATTTCACTGGTCTTCAGCACTTAAGAATCAGTTCCCACAGACAATTGTCCACTGCTTTGAATTTCGTGGCAAATCAACTCAAGTGTTTGCACATCACTTGTATTCCATTTTGGTTCAGCGATTCCTTAGGTGACAAAGCAATCGATTCACTCATTGATTACATCAAAGGCAACAACAAATGTCTTAAAAGTTTAATTATTACCGATTATCACATCTCTGAAAAAACGTTAGCATTGATTTGCGATCATTTAGATCTCAGACATTTAGCAATCAGTTGTAATCTTTTGTCAGCAAATTCTTTGATACAAATTCTGGTCAAATCTCAGAACAGTCTGTCATCTCTGACTCTCAAAGGATTGTCAATCAAAGACATTCATCTGGATTACAATCGTGACCATCTAAATGTAAAATCTCTTCGACTGATTTCTTGTGATTTTGAAATCAATTGCTGCGTAAAATTCATGAAAATCTTTCGATTCATAAAAAAGTTAGAGTTTACTCAACTTTTCTTCGAATGTGAGTGCATTGCAACCAATGAAATGGCAAATTGTTCCAAATGTAACCATTGTCTCCAAGAATTATCCAAATCCAAGACACTGAAGGTATTGATTGTCAATATTTCAGCCGATTTCTTCCCGTTTTGGCAGTCATTGACTGCAATCGAAAGTCTGCAAAAACTGGAGGTTCAGAATATAAGTCCAATTAATTCAAAATATTTGGCTCTGAATTTGATTAAAGTACTAAAAAGCAAAACTACAAAGTATTTCAGACTTCAATTCAATACTATGGCCGAGAAGTCAATATTCACTGAACAGATGAATGCCTTATGTGAAACAATGCCTCGAAATCTCATAATTGATTGCAGGAGAAATTGGATAAATGAATAGGACTACTTTTGATATAATCTAAAAATCGAAAATTCTTTACTTGATTAATAAATGAATTATAACTTTAGATTAACCTTTTAACAAAGTTATTTTTTATTGTTAAAGGATACTCTTTGTATTACTTATTTTGTAAAACCTGATTTGAATACAATTAAAATATAAAGGGTTAGATACGACTCATTATTCAAAGTCTATTCAATTTGTATAAAAAGGTTTAAATCTAATGCTTTATATTACTTGTAAAAAAGTGAAATTAAAAGAAAGCTTACAATTAGTTTAGTTTAGCGAAACTCCGAGGCTATCGACTGACATGTCATTAACTACACAGTCATTAAGAGTTAGATTATATAAAAAATTAATTTTTTTTCTTTTTTAAAAATTCATTTCGAATAAAAGCAATGCTTTTCCAAAGGATTTTCATTTTAATGAAGTGGTTGTTTGAAAAGCCATTATTAGTCTAAAATGTATTTTTTTAATATGTTTCTGTTAGTTATACTAATTTTCAATTTTGTCTGGATTGCAAGTGCAGGGTGCGTTTCCATAAAATCCTTTGAACAATGTCTGTAATTTTATCTTTTCAGAGGCCACGGAACCATTTTGATCAAAACACACGACCATCGAAAGAAAGGCGATGTAATAGTAATTGACGGGGGCGGCGATAAAGAGGAAGAGAAAGAGGTGATCGTTAAGTATAAAATCATACCTGTGCCGATGTACATGCCGAAGAAAAAGCCGCCGCCTATATTCATCAAAGTGGTTCAACCAGCAAAGGAAATGCCCATCAAATCTTTTCCAATAGAAGCTATGCATTCCAAAGGTATCGAGGCTCAATTTATCGAAGCAATGGCCCATAAAGGAAGTGCTCAACCTGTTCATTTTGCCGAAACTATTCCTTTTAAAGGAGGCAAAGGCGTTATGCCTAAATATATGCAAACTATACCTATAAAGGGTGGAGAGGCTGACTGGTGGCGGCGTAAATAAATTTCACCTTTTCACTGCAAAATGTTACAGGTTTTCTAAAATTACTTTTAGAATGTGTCTTGGTATAAAATAATTGAATTTGCATATATAAATATCTTGCTTATTGACAAACTTATACCCAGACTTATCGACCTTACTGTTGATAGTCAACTAACGTCTGTGAATAAGTAAGATAAATAAAATTCTGCTCATTTCTTCAATTTTCACCTTTTATTGCAAGTTATTTGTTAATAAAGTGCATTGAAATGAATTTCATTCGTTATATTAAATAAAAGTGGAAACAAAAAATTTTTAGCAAATCTTATTTCTTTATATTATCATTGAATGGAAGCGAATGAATGAAAAATAATTCAAATTAATTGTGAGTCAAATGTGAGCAGACTTTCAATCAGTTTCAGAAACAGATTGTTCGGTAAAATCATATGTTTTGCTTCGTGTCTGTCGTCGGAACCATTCATCGCATTGTTTCGAATACATTGACTCGAATTGCGAATTAGTATCAGATTTAGTGTCTTCTGTCGATTGTCCGCCGATTTGGCCGAATATTTGCCTCAAAAACTCGTCACTCATTCTCACAGACTTTTTCTTCGTCTCATACTTTTGGTCATCGATTTTGGTTCTTTTTGAGGCCGATTTCTTCTGTTTCTTCTTCTTATTCTTGGTCGCAATTGTCTCACTCTTTTCATCCGAAGTTTTCTTTGAAATGACAACGAATTTCTTATTCTTCGACTTCTTAGCCTTTCTTTCTTTTGATCCCGTTTTACGAGTTTCAGTCTCCGAATCATTTGACTCTTCCGAGTCGTCGGACATTTCAGCTGAAGAATTGACAATTGACTGATCTTTTTGAACAGAACAGCTCTTATCTTCAATATTCTCATTGTCTTTGGATTCATTGTAATCAATAATCACTTCAGCCGTTGTTTCGATTGGCACCAACTCTTGTGACAGCTTTTTATTTTCGGATTTGTCACTATTTTCTGCAATCGATTCAACGATCACTTCTGTTGTTTCCATAATTGGTGTCAACTCTTCTGGCTTTTTATCATCAATTTTGTCTTCAATTACTTCCAAACTGGCTTTGGATGTGATATCAATGGAAACCGTGTCTTCATTAGCAAACAAAGTACTAAAACTACGGTTATTTTCATTGATAATTAAGTCGTACTCTATTTGTGGATCAATTGAGTCGTCGCTGAAGTCCATCGATTTGTCACTCTTTTCCATCAAAGCGTCAATTGATTCGGTCTTATCTTTGTCTAAGTTGTTATTCAATGAATTGACCACATCTTTGACAACATTACTGATTGTTTCCATAATCAAAATTAATTGAAATCAAAGAAATCAATGGTTTGACGGACTTTGCGCTCAAATTAAGATAATTACAGACAAACTATGTTTTACTCTCAAAAATTTCAGTAAATTTTTATACACATTAAAAAAATATCTTGCCACATTTATAATATTATTAGTAATATTTAACATTAATATAAATGATTATTACAACGATTATTTTCGTGAATATGAGTTTGATCTATGCACTAAATGTTTAAAACAATAAGTTTAAACAATTACCTTATGTATAAAAGAGGTTTGACTGTGATGATGATAAAAGAAAGGGATAACAATTTCAGTTTCATTATATTTGTGTCTAATTTTGTTTTGAAACTAAGTTTACAGTTCTTTATATTTTGAAATGTTTTTTATTCAAATGGAACTTCTGGCTAACTCAAAGGTCTATTACAGTGAGCATGCACCTATTATCATATGGCTTTCAAATAATTTGCGAAATTTATTCCTATCTTATAATGATGTATGTCCCTGTTGGGGACACTTCAGCATGGGTGAAATTGTAAGAAACTATTGACGTTTAAAGTGATTTATGAATTATTAATCACTTTCATAATGATTACAAGAGATATTGTAAGAATCGGTTTGAAAGTGCAATTGCTTGTTGCTATTGTCTATTATACAATTGTTGTCAGACAGAAGTTCATATTGAAGAAGTCAAACGATGCCATTCTGTGACGATCTTTATTATGAACAGGATTTTGTTAAAAAAGTTTTCTAACATATTATTAGAATTATCTGACAATTAGTGCATGTTTTCCAACTCCCTGTTAAACCCGGATCTATTGATTCCATACAGTAAATTCACCTGTTACAATTTCAAAGAAATCCTTTGCTTTTATAGGATTTTGCTAGAATGATTTAAAGACAATAGTTTACTACAATTGAATATTTACTCATATTTATGATGAAGCGTAAAACAAATAGTAAATGAGGTAGGGAATTATGCTTGAATTAAAACAATGGATTTATTCACAACTACTTTATTTTGAAAATGTTCACAAAATTTGTATTATAGAAATTTGACCAAGCTCAGACAGTATAAAAGAATAAATAAATAAATTTTGATATAAATAAATAAGTCATTTTTGAAACAAAATTATTGGTGAAATTTATGGGAACCATTGTTTGAAGTTTTTACAGTTGACGGTGGCAGGCCAATTGCACACTTTAAGCTCGTCATCCCAGGCAGTGCCTGGAGCACATGGCATCTCGTATGCGATACCATTACTGCACTGCCAGAATTTGGTGCAGTCTGAATGCTTGTGATACATTTCTGTCCCGTCACAACTGGGTTTTAATGGATCATCAGTCGGTGCAGATTCGCCACCATTGCTTTGTTCGGTAGTCGACGGGGCAGCAGTTGGTTCACTCTCGGTAGTACTTGTCGATCCCTCCGTTGCTCCTTCAGTTGTTGTCTCTTCACTCGACCCCTCTGTTGTTGTCTCTTCACTCGACCCCTCTGTTGTTGTCTCTTCACTCGACCCCTCTGTAGTTGTTTCTTCAGTTGATCCCTGGGTTGTAGTTTCCTCGTTAGGATCCTCGGTTGTATTAGTGCAGGCAACGGTTGTGTCGCTGTCTTCTGCATCAGTTGTTGTTCCCTCAGTTGTAGTCTGAGCTGGAGTTGTAGTCGGCTCTGGGGTGGTCGTTGTGCTAGGATTCTGAGTTGAAGTTGATTCCTGTGCCGGAGGACTGACTTCACCAGATGGTGGTAAACAGTCAGAGTCAGGAACATCTTCTGGCCAGTCACATTCTTGCTTATTGTCATTCCAATAAAGTTTAGCAGGACAATCTTTCTCATAAGCCAGACAATTGGAGCAGTGCCAGAATTTGGTGCACTGTCTGTGAGGAAACATTCCATCTTCTTCAGGGCAGACAAAGTCTTCGCCGCCATTAGACGGGCATTCATTGCTTCGTCGGAACAAATGCTTAGCAGTTATGCCATTCAAACAGAATGTCAAACAGAATAAGAGTACAACAATTCTCAGCATTTTCTTTGAATTAATAGTTTTCACAAAATTAATAATAGAATATAGAGTTATAGAATAGTTGTACTACAAATGACTAGACCAGTTACTTGTCTAATACTTTCAAATAAGCACATTCTGCCATATATATACCTAATTTTATGTTTTTCATTATCCAATATCCTAGTAATTTATTGTCCATAAATTGAATTTATATTTGATATGAAATTTTTGATGAAACGAGAGAAAGAAAGCAATAATCAGTTGGTTATCAAAATTGTTAAAATGGTTCTATTATTTAATAGTGTAAATGAACATTTTATTACTCAAAGACGTCCTCCAATTCTTACATAAGACATTAGATCCTTAACCAAAGCAATAAATCGTGGAGCGTCACTAAAAATAAAGCCTCGGTAATCAGTTCTATAAAGATTTGAGCATGCTTAAATTGATTAAAATTTATATTCTAGTTATTTGTATTAAAATATGCCAAAGTTGATTCTGTATTTTACAATTTTTAATACAGTATTATTTCACATAGTGCGGCATGCCGGTAAAAGTGAAATTGACTATTTTCTTGAAAAAGGCTTTATTGTGTCTACCGGCATGACGGTATAAAGTTAGGGAAATACTTTTATACAATTAGAAAATAATTTTATTTTTAAACTTTAATTGATATCAGGGCAAATAAAACACATAATATAATTAAAGTTTTTCAAAATTTGCTTATCTTAATTCTTGAGTCAGTGTTTCTTAGAGTTGTGTTTCTTTTATTTATGATTATTTTGGTTCTCTATAAAAAATTCAATATTTGATTATACTGATTTCCTCTTCACGTATACCGGCACTAACCTCAATTTCGATTTATACCGGCATGCCGCACTATGTGAGGTAATACGGTAGTTTTATTGAGAGTTGATGATCTTGATAATGAATTTTTTGACCATTCCTAGCAAAGAATGCAAATCCTGGTATAATTTAAAATCTCATTTATTACCGGAATTAGTGATATTCAGTAGTATTTATTAGTAGTAAAACTAATGACAACACTATCTCGAAATGATTTTGTTGAAAGATCCAAACAATTAATAAAACGTTAATGTTTTTACTAAAATTGAAGAAAAAATAACTTAAGAATCCGTTTCAATGAAATTTATCACAATTTTATTAACAAGAATAGTCAGAAGTTGAAACTCTAAAAGTCTACTCGTGCCCAGATCACTACCTGACTAACACTCATGAATATTCTATTATTTTTGAGTTAAGATCAAGATCACTTATGAATTATGAATAACTGTTTATATTATAAACTTTATAATGAAAATTTGATAAATAGAGTGACCAATGTTTACGTTGTATTTGAAACTTTACAGATTGACAATTAAAATAAGATTTTTGGCACATCTCTGGTCTATAAACTTGTCCCTTTTAATCCATAGTGTAATTCACTCGAAATATATATATATATATAATTCAAGGACTTCAGTAATCTATTTACTCTTTTTGAGGTTTATTTATCCTCTAATAAAGGAATTTAATAATATTTCAAATTTTAATTATAAAGGGTCAAAAGTTTGCCATTTAAATACAAAACATAATTGAGTTCTTAACTCAATTAACTCACATTTCAAATAAATTAAATCTAAACGCCTTTAGCCTGGCATTAATTTATTTAAAATATGGTTTAATTGGTTTACTCACTGATAGATAAATTGATTAATTGAGAAAAAATGATTAATTCTCAAAAGCTAAGAATATTTTGGTAACCCACCATGGTATCAATTGGATAACTAAACTTATTTACTAGAAAGTAATTAAATCTTAGATCCTGCAGAGACTAATCAGATTAAAGAATATTATAGAATACATGATTTGAAAATTAAGAGTAAATCTGGATTTAATAGCCATTACATTTATTTCAATTTAATTTATAGCTAAATATTTAATAAATCGAAATGAAATTATTTTTTTTGCTACAAAATTGAAAAGACATTTCTGTTTAATTTTTAATAATTACAGAATCATTTAAAATAATTTCAAACCGACAATCACTTGTTCTAAAACATAATTAAGACTCAAGTTTTTCTTTTTTATTAAACTTTGTATTTATTTTTCACAAAATTTCATCAATTTTGATTTCATTAAAATATTACACTCAAATCTGTCTAAAATCACCTTCTATAATTTCACAAACTGTCTAAATTCAAACTAGTGCCCAGATCCATCTACGGACCTATGTTAAAGAATAGCCACAATTTCACATCTGTTTATT
>JAQIWP010000732.1:0-20842 GCA_034695525.1 Euzetes globulus | reverse complement strand
TAGCCTCCTGGAAAATTTTTGATTTGGCCATCTCTGGTATAACACAGTTGTCCTGATCTATCAATTGCAACGAATCTTTTCTGGATAATAAATTCAAAGATTGCAAATTTCAAAGGAATAGGCCCTCAGGTTTAGTTTTCCACCAACCTTTTCAAATAGGTTTAAGTTACCATATTATTAAATTAAGAATGTTAAAAAAAATAATTTCTAGAGATCTTACAAATTAAGTTGTGTTCATACATTCATATTTAACTCACAATTTATGCACAACTTATGTTTGACCACTAACTCTGATATTATTTAAGTTATTATTATAAAGTACCCTAAAGTCCTGTAGATATCCCGCCCCGGTGTATAGCCCGCAGCTTTAAAAATATAGTGATTTTATAAATTATTTAGTACCAATCCACCAATCCAAGGCTATCCACAGGACTTTAGGGTAATACCAGAATTAATGGTCAAACATGAATTGTGCATAAATTGTGAGTTAAATATAAAGACTTTTTAAAGAATTATCTCTTTTTGTGTGTATGACTACTGCTTAGAGATTGTATTGACATTTAAACGTTTATAACCAATAAAGTATTTGGTTATAAACATTTTTAGAAAAAATATCTCTCATAACCGAAAAAAGGAAAAAACATTAAAAAATACTCGAGCGAAATCAAACATAGTGTTGGAGGTAACTCCCCGGAGAGGGCCGTCTTTCGCCATTGAAAAATAAATATCAGGAATTATAGATTTTCCTATATTTCTATTGAAATAGTTATTCGATTTTTTATTCTTTTGATTAAATAAGAAGTTTTAATTAGTGCATTGCCATCAATAAAGTCTTTATTGAACTAATTGTTTGTGCTGGTTAAACTTGTTGTAATTTGTATTTTGCACTTTTAGACCTTACGTCAGATTAAAGCTCAGATTAGAGTCTCACCAAAGCGTCGATGAGTTGAAGAATCGATTCCTTAAAAGCCTTCAAATATGTGGTGAAAGATTGAATATTTGTTTCATTGAGTCTAACCTTTTGTCGGCGCAAATGTTGAAAATCTAATTTAATTGAAAGTTCGTACGAAAGAAAATTAAATATTGTTCTAATGTTTTCTATTTGTAGTTTAGCTGATGGCAACCCAACCCATTTCACTCACATATATTGATTAAATTCGATTCTGTGCTGTAAATGTTGGTTGTGTGGCATTACTGGTAGAGTTAGATAAGGCACAATCAAGAGACCTATTTGATAACTGATGATTAGATTCTTGTTCATCAACCCTTATTTCTTGGAATTTTTGGCTGAATCTAAACTTTTGTGTAGGTTTTCATCATTTAATTAACTGAATTTAAAACTGTTTTTGTGATAAAAGCTCTTGTACAAATATTTTCTTGAAAATATGAAATAAGAGAAGAATTTAAAAGAAATTTGGTTTTTTATAATCTAATGTACAAAACATGTTAAACGAGTTCAGTTTGAAAGTTATATTACTTCATAAACACTATAATAACAGTAATAATGAAAATACTTAATTTATGACAAAATTTTCGGAACATTTATTGTAAAGAATGTCTTTTAATTTAATATTATTTATAGATTAAGTTTGGCTAAGAAATGATGCGAATTGTATTGATTTACAAGTTTATAAAATACAAGAACTGAAACCGCCTTTTCTTTAATAGCGTTTAAATTAATTGTTTTCGAGAATAAGACACATTTACTCAAATAGTTTATTAGAAATCAATTTGAGAACTATTCGATATTACAGTAAATCTGCAAATCTGTTCATTCATTTGACAAACAAATACCAATTAAGGTATCAAACGATGGATTAAATAATAGTTGAAGTGATCGGAAAGCAAACAATTATTCTAATTCTTATTGTTTTGTGAGTCAAATAAGAAATCTCTTATACATCGGTTTCGATAACAAGTCTGAGGAACAGAGCTTTTATAAAAGACACGGCTTTGACGTAACGGCGCTAACACTAATCTCGCAAACGCCTCACATGAAGGACTGCCAGCACAGGACAGACGACTGGCTTCTAGAAAACCTGCGTCGCAGTCACTCGACAGCAAACCGTATATCTCTCCCTAAAGACAAATTCAAGACTCGATGCAATTGATTGTAATTTAAACAAAGAATTAATTAAACAAATCCTTACACATGTGTAACAAATTTGATGCCAATTACACGACTCGGTAAATGAATAGCGAAGGTCACCCGTCGGTAACAGATCAGCCACAGACGAACAGTCACTTGAAAGGCTCTCCAATGCTAAACACTTGGACTCAGATTCCGATTCAGGCATCGAGTCATCTGTCATGAGTGCAATCAAAAGTCAAATAAATGAACGACAAAACACAATTTCACTCAATCAATTCCAGGGTTATATCAAATTGGGAATATAATCAAATCATCCTGTTAGAAAATTAGAGAAACTGATATTTTTAAGATTGACTAAATAATTTAGTTTTAATGGCATAATAAAAGAAATTTAAATATTAATGAAAATGTTTGCAATAATTAAAAAGGAAATTACCAAATAAAGAGTCTTTCTTGTGGAGCTCAATCTGATCCGTATAGACGGAAGGCGTAGAATTCATCTCATAGTTACCGTCAACTTCTTTATCTTTTTCGCGATTTATTTTATCGAAAGTGTTTCTTAAGTCATCCAAAGCAGTCCTCATGTCTTCGATATCATAGGCGGCGTCGAGTCTGTTCCCAATCTTATTGCTGTTGACCTCAGTTTCAGAACCTTTTGCTGCAGTTTCACGAATCAAATCAAGTGCTTCGTTGAGAAGTGAGTCTTCAATAGATTCGAGATTATCGTAGACTCGCGTAAAACGTTTTGAATTGATTTCGTTTGATTCGATATTTTCTTCGAGATCTCCAAAATAAGAGGCACTCCTTTTTGTTTTTATAGTATCGCTCTTCTCTTCCAAATTATTCCAATCTACAGAATCACTGATATCCTCTTCATTATCATCGCTGTCATCAGTTCCATCATTTGCATATATGTTATCTTTGATTTCGTCATCGATGGCAGCGATAACATAATCATTGTCAGAATCGTCAGACAATTTTCCATAATTTCTGTTCTCATTATTATTTTTATTATCTCTGTCTTCGATATCATCGATGGCTATAATGTTGTCCCCAATTGATTCAGAGTCGGCAACAGAATTAATGGCATCGTTCTCGTCATTCAAAAAGTCGTCACTTCTTTTCTTCCTCATTGTGGCTAAAGTTTTGGCCATATTTTCATAGAACTCTCTTCGGAGCCATTCATCCAGATCTTTATTAGTCTGCAATTGATTTGCATTCTTTGCTTCTGTTCTATCAACATTTGGATAAATAATGATATCATCGCTTATATTATCGTTGTTTCCAGTATTGTCAACATTTTCTATCAATGAATCGATGTTCGGATCATTTCTTTTAGTCATTTTCCTAATCGATTGGATATTCTGTTGTTTAGAACTGTTCTCCAAAGAATTGGAATTTACAGTCGTTTTGTCGACTTTTGTCTTGAAATTATTCTTTTCAGTTCTGTTATCATCAGACAAGATATCATTTAATTCTGAGACCACACTTTTATCTGTAGTTTTCAGTCCTTTTGTCGCTATTTTGCTGTCATTAGTGCCTGAATTCTGGTCCAGAGTCATGTCTGTAGTCACCGATAACTCAACTTTTCTTTTCCTAATCTTTTTCTTCAATTCTTTGACTTTAAGTTTGTTTTCAGCGTTTTTATTAGTCTTGACTTTAAGTTTCATTGGTTTATGTGAAAGTTTAGTAGATTTTGTGTCTTTGTTTTTGTTTATCACATTTTGATGATTCTCTTCAATGTTGAAGTGATCATTGAGTACACGTCGGCCCGACTTTCGTTTTGTCAGTGTTTTGATTGAATTATTTTTGTGTTTACTCATGTTTTTAACATTCTTTAACTGTTTGCGATCGTTGTTAATGGCATTCATTTGACTGAAATAACTGTTTTGCTTAGAAGTGCTTCGTTTCCGTTTTCTATTGATTCTGTTGTAAACTCTGTGCCCGACATCTGTTTCTCTGTTCTCATCTGATTCTAAAAGTTGCGATAATTTCAGCGCTAATTCGCTCGAAAGCAAATCCTTATCAACCGAATCATCCAAATATTCCGAGTCAATTGGGTTGTGCTATTTTATAATTTCAAATCACAATTGAATTTCTTAGCTTGATCAAATGATAAATATATTATTACAGCTAAATGTGATATGAAACTTTATATGAAAGCTAATTTATCTACGATTTATCATATATTTAGTATTTTAGGATAAAATGGATGGACTCAGCATTTCATGGTTGAAAGATTTGAAAAAATTAAATTCTTGCTTATGTTTGGATAATATTTTAATAATTTATAGAACATAATGGATGCAACAAAATGCAATGAATTTATTAAATATAATAGAGATTAGGCACAGAATTTCCATTTGACTAAATCTAAATCTCTTCATTCATGTAATGATGAACAAATGTTAGGCTATATTAACAACTGGATAGCCAAGCTCCTAAACTTTAGAGAACCAGGTATTTTCAAAAAATTATCTTCTTGTCATTTTCGGGTTAAATTCAAACCAAATATCTATTTTTTGGTTAAATCACAAAAAAGGATAAAATTCTGAGTTTCATCTATTTTTTAGAAGAATTTTTTTTCGAATTCTGAAATAATTAGTGTAATTCTCCTTGACCATTCTTGTTTGAATAATATGAGTCGAGGCAATAGTCGAGACCTTTTCTATATAAGAGTGGAGAGTTATGCTGTCGTTATTATCAAACAGAATACGAAATTCGCTCAGAATATTTGATGAAAACATTGGAGGGATTTTACAACTAAATGTGGGCCTTATATTAAAGGCTAAAATAATAAACTCAAAGCTCTAGTCTCCAATTGGTCTACAATGTAGTCTCCAATTGGTTTTGTTTGCAAAGCCATAATAGAATTAATAAATGAAAGATAGCTACAAATAATGCCTTCTTTCAGTTTTAATTGATTTCATTCAGTCAATTATTTATTTAATAATTAGTTTGAGCTTACCCCGAGCAGATCATCAACAACTTGTTGATCTGATTCTTTGTTATACGGCACAAGTTTGTCATAGTATTGAATTGGAAGACTGTAAGGACCGTAGAGCTGTGCGATCGGATATTCTTGTCTTCTTCTGCGGATTGTGTCGATCGCAGTCCTCAAACTTTTATCTTTATTATTGTGTGGAATGCTTTTGAATGTTTGCGATGAAGAATGAATTTCATCCAAAGATAGACAAGCAATACGTGACACCAATATTGTCACAAATATTACCACTGACTTCATTCTTTTTTCAATTCATTCAATTGATCCTGCAAATGATTAATAGAACATATGGATAAAATATATCCTAAAAAATATCAACTTTCATATTAAATTGTCTGTTCTTTCATTTGTAAGCACCAATGGATAACCCTTTTGTGTTTGGAATGTTTCGGACGAGTGATGCACTCTTTTTTACAAATCTGTCATTTCTTTATATTAAAGATTTTTTCTGAAAATCTAACCCTAATGTGACCCTAAAATCAATGGTTTTAATAAAATTGAATTAAATATTTAATCATATTTTGGATATTCTGAACCAAATTTCCCTAGATAAATCTCGAGAGAAAAAAATTTTCATCAAGATGCAGTAATTTCAAAATGAACAAAATACATTGAATAAAAATCAGCAAAAAAAACAACAACAAAAATTGTTGGCAACAAATTCTCGTTGAATTCAATTTATTGATGAATACGATCTAAAAAGACGCTGAAATTATTTAGTATTAACTTTAATTTTTTTATTGATTTCTGAGTTAAAAAAATTATTGGATTTTGATTACATTCATCGTTTTGAAGGCTCAAAATAGTGTTAATAGGTATTAGTCTAAAATGTTTGGCTTAAAGTCAAAAATATTAAATGAGTTTAGGAATGGTTTTGACATTAATTTGGTTCACTGGGAGTGCACTGCAAGTACACTATGAGTACACTGCATCCATTTAATATGTATTTGAGAAGATTTAACCTGATCGATTTCTTCATGTCAGACCTTCACGGCTAACTTTTTAAAAAACTCTAATTCTTTGTACAGCAGAGATCAAAATTTTTCCAGGGGTGGTATGGGGAAGGTAAAATGGTAGATTTTTGGCAGCCATTTTTAAAAATGTCTGGTTTTTGACCGACACTACTGAAAATTCCAAAATTTGCCAAAAAATGGCCGTCTTTAGGGTAGGAGGTATTCTCAGTTAATGGGGGGAACGAACTACAGCCCCTTATTGGCCACTTATGTTGTAAGGATACATTTATGAATAAATGAATGGATTGCCTCATATTTTTTTTACTTTTTGCCACATGCTATATTTATATTTGTGACTCGTCTTTTCAAACATTAATTCATTAGAGCTCAGCCTAATACAACCTGAGTGTCTAATCACACGAAATTGTATTCTTTCACTTCTCTGCACGAAATAATTCAGTATTTTAGTGGGTCTCACAATTTTGGTTTAAATTCTCATATTTTAGTTAATTGTCGTAACCATAAAAAATTCAATTAATTCAGATTTAATGGTCGTCTTATCGCATGAGTTGAGAACATCCCTCTAATCCTAAATAAAGTCTATTCTACTTTTCATCACCAAATAATTCAGAGCACTTTTTGCATTAATCGAATTCATTATCTTGGAAGATTAGTCTACTACTTTAATTTTTAATCACACATGAAATAGCAATTTCAGAAATAGAGAATTTAATTGTTTATTTACAAAATGAATTGCTAGAACGAATCAAAATGTTTTTAAATCAAAACCATTCAACTACTGTTATACCGAATCAATTAATATATTTTTTCATTTCCTATTTCTTTAGAGAAATGTTTTTATGTTTTTTAGTTAAAGAGAGTGCAATATTTTATTATTCATATTTGTCAGCCTTACACATTATGTATGACCAGAAAATACATTAGTAATTCAAATCAGGTAAGTTTGAGTGATGTAGTGCAGGAAAGTGGCTTTAAAGGCAACCACTCTAAACATTTCTATTCATTAAAACTATTTTTTTAATCCAATTGATTTGATTTTTAAAACATTTATAAGCTTAATAGAAATATAAGACACAAGAACTCCAAAATTCAAGTCCGAATAAATTAATTGAATTTAAAGAATGATTTTAATAAAATCTTACCTTAAAACAAAGTTAGCGATAAATTGAGAAAATTGGTTGCACTTCAGTCGACTTGCACTGAATTAAATCAGTTTTCGAGGCAATTAGAAGAACCTAAGATTAAAACGTTTGCAGAATTTTTTATTTTGTGAACAAATGGTATGTTTGAGAATTTTAAACTATAATTCTCTATAAACTCAATACTTTTGTCGTTAATATTAATTGAATTGTTATTGGAATAAAAGTAATCCAATTTTACAAAAATGTTGAAACGGTTCGGACGTTAGACACAACCTTCAGCCATAGCGTGTTGGCGAAAATAAATGCGATGCTCAACGCTCCGGTATATGACATAACAGCGCCGGTCTACAAATGGCACGACTGGAGAATTGACTTTACTTACTATATATGATAATTGAAATACAATTATAATAATTTGTTTTAATTGATCCAAAAATAAATTTACATAAAAATGTGTGCAATCAACCGATCGATTAATTCGAGAACTGTGTAAACGACGAATGCAATGAATTTAAGAGAAATATTCAAATATATAAACAATTGCTATATAAAAGTGCTCTTATTTATTATAAACACAACCTTTAACTCATAGGAAGACAAAAAAATATCGATTTTTCATTTCTCTTGTATTTTATAGGAATTAGTTTCACTCATATTTAGAGCAGAATATTCATTGAAGAACACGATATGATCACAATGTCTTTGATTTGATAAATTCAATTTCAAAACATTCTGTTCGAAAACCTATCAAATCTATGATACAAATAGGGCTAAGATTATCCCAAATATTGATTTTCAGTAGTTTTGAAACAAATCCAGAACTGTGTTCAGAATTATCTCAAATTCAAATTCAATTTATTTTATAATTAAATTTTAAGCAAAAGAGTTACGAAACGAATTGCATTCATACAAATTGAAGGAAATATATTTTTTGACAAAAGAGAGAAAATTTGTATTTTTTTCAACCAAAATAATTTGTTGTATGAATGGCGTAAACAACCAAAATTCAAAACAAATTTTTAGAAGAATAGGAGAAAACTTGAAGAAAAATATTGAGAGAATTAATGAAATTTTATCCATACATTGTATACTAGAACATTTGTCAATATTAGAATTTATAAGCAATTTAAATAACAAATGGAAGGCTTTTAGAATGAAGTGGTCTATTGCTCAGATCATTCTTCAGAGGTACCCCCTTTATTAAAATTAGAATTAATGAATTCTTTGATATCATCTTCAGATGTCATATCGAGTTCGAGAAATTTTTTTGCGATTTCTTCGTAGGCCTTATTTTTTTGTTTCATTTGTTGTGATTCAAAGCAATCGATAGTTTGATTATTTGCCATTAAAAGGCATACTTGGAGTCCTCTTTCGACGATATCGTTGGCAATGCCCGCCATTTTTGCAATTTGAGAGGCAATGTTATCATTGAAGTGTCCGTCCCTTAGTTTGAATAAATATTTTAATTCATTTCTGTTTCGACTGAACTCAAAGGTTTGACAAATGATTAATTGCTTGTGGGTGACAATGGAGGGTAAACTACGGAAATGGGATGAAACTACCAGATGTGGCAAACTAGCGGTCAGCCAGTGGTCTACAGAAGCTGCCATAAGAGCTAATCCATCGATAGGTTGGGTTCCTTTGCCGAACTCGTCGACCACTACTAAGGAACGGCTGGTGGCGTTTTTAGTGGCGTTAGACATTTGCTTCAAATCCAACATAAATGTGGATAAAAGCAATGAAATCGATTCGGGAGTATGTATTCGAGTGAATATTCGATCCACTATTGGAATACTAGCCCTGAAGGCCGGCACATAACTGCCGATATGCGCCAAATACACAATTAGACAAATTTGCTTCAAATAGACACTTTTGCCGCACGCGTTCGGTCCCGATATTAGCTTTGCTTTCTTATACTGACCACCACTCAGGTAGTTGTTCGGAATGAATGCCCCTGATATGAGCTCAATTAATGGGTGTCTTCCGTCGATGATTTCGATTATACCATTAGTGGTTAGATTGGGTTTAATATAGTTATGAGTGATTGCCGTTCGAGACATCGCTATTAAAGAATCGAGTTTTGCACAGCACTTGACAATCGTTACGAACAAATTCTTCTTTGTTATTATCAATTCCAGGAAATTATTAATGATTTCAATTTGTCGATCAATTATGTCTGACTGAATGTCACCAAAAGTTTGGTCCAATTCTTCTGTTGCAGAGGTCTTATAGTAATATCGCTCTCCAACACTGATTACATACTTGAGCTGAGCATTGATGCTATGGGGAGGGGTTGTGTCGGCAACCATTAGAGTACTGGTGAGGAAACCTATTTGTGGGATATAAACACAATTACATTCTTTCAGGAGGTGTCCGAATGTCTTGATTTCTTCTTTTGCCACTTCTTCCAAAACTTGTGGTAAATGAGTGAATAAGTACTTCTTTTGATCCAATGCTTCATCGATTCCGGCATTTATTTCAAATGATTGGCTTCTGATTGACTTTTCAAAGTCGATGACAGTAATGAAAGAGTTGGCCAATCGTTCCATTTCTTCGGTGAACAATTGTTTGATTCGTTCAAATAAATACAATTCACTCCTTTGTTGGGAAATAATGTCCCGAATTCTTAAGGCATTCAACAAATTATTGTAAAGTAGTTGGAAGTCATTTATGGTTAAAGTGGCGGAAGTCATGAGTCGATTGAAGAGAGCGGTCACACCTTTAATGTGCTTCAAATGTTGATTCAAGTTATCTCTTATAACATGATTTCTGGGTTCGACAAAGAACTCAATAATAAGATGTCGTTCACTAATTATGTCCCTCTCCTGTGTCGGCATTAAAAACAATTTCCGCAAATAATTGGCTCCAATTTTAGAGACACAGCAATTGAAGAGACCATAAAGACTGAGACCTTCTTTTTTGTTGAAGCCTTGTTTGGCAGCCGATGGATGCCATTCCTGTTGGAAGATTTGGAGGCATTCATATGTGTTCCGTTCGATTGTCACCAATTGCTGTAAATATAAACGACTGACATTCGAGATCTCAACCATTGACCGATTGGTTTGCATTTGGATATCAAAGCAATTGAAGTCCAAAAATCTGAGTAAAGCTCCAAAAGATCTGAAAGTATTGTTATTCGAGAAGTCAATGAATGACGAAAAGAATAAAATCTTTTGAGTTTCGTCTCTCAAAGACATATCGTTTGCCTTATTTATCGACAAAATCCTGTTCTTTGCGTTTTCGAAGGCGAAGAGTGTGTGGGAAGTGATATGCAGATCAAACTGGAACTCAATTTTCCACAGCAGATCAGACCCCCAACAGTCCATGTCTTCATCCTTTTCTGAAGTCAGTTCTGTGCCCTTCTTTTGCGCACAATATTTCAAGAGTCCAATCAGTTTTGGATCAGTTTTGGAGCTAATGATGACGTGATTCGGTTCCGTTTGCAGCAGAAGAGTTACGATCGAATCCAAGTCATTGTCTTCTAATTCCAGAACAAATTGAATGGAATGGCTGTTGGAGTGATAGAGAGTGGATCCACACTTGCCGTCGCTGTAATGGAGGCACAAATAGCAGATGTCGGACAAGTCGACCGTTTCGTGAAGACTGTCACTTCCCTCTATGTCTTCGCCTCTGTTTGAACTCATAATAACCGATGAATTCATTTTTCAAATCAAAATTGCAATAATTATGGACACAATTGAAAAAACGATTCGGATTACAATGGAATCAACGGAACGTCAAAAACTGTCAGCGCTTTCACTCGAAACGCAATTTCGAAATCAACCATAAGTTTATGAATTGGAGTCAACTGTGAGTCAAAAGCATGAAACTGAAGGCAAACACAAAAGGGTTTGAGAAGAAGACAATTAAAGTCAAATAAATCAATTCGACTACAATTCTAAATAAAAACAACTATTTTATAACAAAAGTAAGATTCCTATTATTTTCTAAATGACCCAGTCTACGACCGCACACAATTGTACAACAAAGAATTGACTATAAAAAAAATATTTAAATTAATTTTATAATTAAAAATATCTATTTCTAAAATTTATTTTCTCATTTTTTAAAACAATTTTGTCCAGTTGAATTTTTATTATGAAAGTTTGTGTTCAACCCCTAACAATATTAATAAAATGGTGGTCAATCAAAACGTTTTCAAAGTCTATTTTCTTATAGTTTAATTGTGTGTGGTGCAATTCTGTTTGACCCAGTCTACGATAGATCAAGTTTGTTGCCTGCATTGCTTAAATGCATTGCAGCCAATTCTTAGACTATGTAAATTAGATTATGTATCATTTTTGGTGTTCCTTTAAATTAATGGCTGGTTCTTGGTATGAACAAATGGTTATCTAGCAAAATACAAAATAATTAAATAGGGCTTTATTACTAATTAACTATAAGATGTCGACAAATGTATGAAAGCAAATGTAATTTTGACCCTCTATTCAAATGCTATACTTTGAAATCTTTTTATTTGTCCATTCATTAGATCTTATAAACCACTTTTGACATTCATATAACTCAATGGTTAACAATCATAAGGATTTTTTTCCACGATTATTCACTACCAAAATTAAATTCCAAAGATAACTCTGCTATTATTTTGAGGACATTCCTGAAATTCAGTCCTTCAAAACATTTATTACATGAATTGAGTCTCCGATAAATGAGTGGCAAATAAAACGCTTATATTTTCATTATAGCCGAGCCTTTCAATCGATTTCAGTTATATTCTCAATAAAACGGAAGAAAATCTAAAGATTATTAATATTTTTTTGTGAAAACCCTTTCAGAAGCATCAAACAAGATATGACCAGACAATAATTCATTTGACAAGATAAATTCAATTCTTATTCATTCATTATTGATCTAAATAGAATTCATAAATATGTAATCAAGAATAATTTTTGATCAATAATTTGTAAATTTAATTAAATAAAAAAACGTCAAGGTATTTTTTCCTTTATTTATGTCTGCAAAAGTTGTGTTCTTTGAAATGTCGACCATCTTCAAATTAAATACGACCAGGTTAAACAGAGAGGACTGCACTTTTTATTTCCATTTTAGATTAGTGGCTTTACTTTAAATATCAGATTAAACACAAATCTTATACAATATTTGTCTTAAAGACTTTTGTTTGAACTGTCAAATGAAGTTAATTCTGATTTATTTGAAAAAAGACATTTATTTAAATATATTTTCTTAAAAAAATTATAATAAATTTCTCCAAAATTTTTTAAACATTAATAATCAGTTCTTATAGTCGTTGAATCAAAAACCAAATTCTTATTAATAATAATCTTGAGGAAAATATACTAGTAATTAATCAGAGGTGGCCAATAGGGTATTTCGTTGCCCTTAAAATGAAAATATGCCTAACCCCCTAGGCTCCAGCGAGCGAAGCCAGCAGACAATTTTTGGGTAAATTTTTTTGTGGTAATGTCGGCCAAAAATCAGAAGTTTTTACAATCGGTTGCCAAAAATCGGCCATTTTGTTCTTTATTTTATGGAATTGAGGCTTCAAACTTGCAAAATAGCAACAGAATTGAAGCATAATAAGGCTACTTCAAGTTTTAAAACACCGAAAATGTCTCTTCTAGTGCCATTTCAGTCCCCCACCCCTCCCTCATAACCCCACAAGCACTTTTGATAAAATACCCTGGTTGAAAAAATGTTGATTGGCCATCTCTGTAATCAATAAATTATATTCTGAACAACGGATCACATAATCACAATATTTCGACAAATAAAAGGTTTGGTAAAAGAGATCACAGTTTTGAGGCAATCAGTCTTTATTGAGATAATATTCATATTGATGTCAACTACTTTTTTGTATTTAGTTGAGTCCAGTTCTGTGCAGAATAATTGAGCGAATAGTTATATCGTAATGAGTCGGAAGCTGTTAGACATTTAAAATTAATTAAAATTATTGTTAAAATTTGTGCAAAATACTAATTATTGAGGAATACATTGAATAGTAAAAATAGAAGCAATATTCTAACCTAAAGAACACAAACACTTACTATTGAATTTATGGTCTACTAGGAGTAACGTGCAAATCAATTATCTGCTCCATTGTTTGCCTGTTCTGTCTGTTCCTCAGCCTATTATTAGGAATAATAAGGGAATGCAAACAAAATTAAAAACAAAATTAAAAACAAAAGTAAAAACAAAAGTAAAAACAAAAGTAAAAACAAAAGTAAAAAAGACAGACAATTAGAAAAAGCGTGAAATGAAAGAATTTGAGTGAAATGGAGTGACAAAAGATATGCGAGTCTTTGACAAACCTTAGCCCCGACTCTCGAAAGATAGCGATTTCTTATTTGAAAATCTGATTCTTCAGATAAAAGATCTTCCGGTGACACCGGTTGTGAAGAAGAGCCGAAAATTATTCGCTTTTCTCTTTCTGAGGCCTCGTCGGCACTGAAATGCGGTTGACTTTAATTATTATTTTGAGTTTGGTCTCAATTCTTACGCTAATTTGTCAGCTCTTTCTTTGCGCTGTTTGACAGACATATTGAGAAAACCTTCGTCTCTGGAATCAGTGATCAACAGAATGACAATACAGATGAGACACACTATCAGACAAAATAACAATTAGTGTCACATTTGGTTAAAAAGGAAGACTTACAGCAAATCCACGTCAAAAAGAAAACTTCTAAAACGATGTATCCCCTCTTGTCGACAATATAACCGGCTAACAGCACAATAGATCCCAGACCAAAATTTTGAACGGACTGCATAATACCATATGCCGTTCCCAATTGATGTTCGGGAATAACCAAAGCAACCATTGGCCAAAGTGCACAGGCTAGAATGGAATAACCGATGCCCATCAAAACCATAGCAAACCAAGGGTTGATGAACGAGAAGGCAAGCATTGAATGACTCGTCAAAGTTATGACCGTCGCCACAAACACCCAAATTATGTTACGGCCCGTCAGGTCAACTAATATTCCCAGAAATGGGGACAGAACAGCAGAAATGATGTATATAATGCTGTCGACACCATTGGCCTCGTAGTGAGACATTCGGTACTTTCGCCGGAAAAATGTTCTAATAATAAGAATTGATATAAAAGTGGGTTTATTTGTTAATGGATACAAACCCTCCCAAAGCAGTGAAGGGGAAGATAGCCACGTAATAGGTCACACATATTAGACTAATCATCCAAAAGGAAAGACCAAAATATTTAACGTCCGTCAAACGGACCACTTCTCCGGTTTGAGTGGCCGAACGTTTTAGTATACGTTCGGCTCTTTTGTCATAAAAGGCCAATATGAAAGAACAGAGCAATGAGAAGACACAACTGCCCGTAGCGATGAATAAGGTAATTCCCAAAGTTGTGTGACCAGTGCTGTGGGTTATGAACTTATTGACCGCTTCATAAATAGGAACCATGACATTGAAATTGACAGTACTGCCCACCCGAGCGAAACTCAGCTGAAGACCAAAGACCATATTTATTTCTTTGTTCTTAAACCAACTGACGGCATATGTGTTCTGCGCCACCGCTAACGACTCCCCTCCTATTCCGAAGCTATAAAATACAAATCAATTATGAGATAAGAAATTCAGAATAGAAACGGACATAAATCGGCCCAAATTCATGACCCAAAAGTGGTCAACAAAAGCGCCGAAAGCGAACACTATTTGTCCCAAAAGTATGAAAACACTGAAAATGATTGCTCCCAAACGTATGCCAAACAACCGGTCGATTAAAAAGCCACCAAAGAAGCAGAGGATCACATTTGGCCAGGAATACCACGCATACAGTCCTGAGAATTGAGAGACTCCCACATTCATATCAGAGAGAATCTCATCCTGAAGAGCACCCGGGCCATCGTAGCAGAAATAACTGCCTATAAAGAAATTAAAATAAATTAGAATGAGCATGATAAATCAACAAATCTAAGAATAGGGTATTTGACAATTAATCAGATATTTAATGAATGATTTGATTGAATTCGAGTCTGTCTTTCATTAATTGTTTGGAATTACAAAAATTTGGGATTTCTGGAGTAATAAAATCTGCCGAAATCGTACCATAAGTACTGTCGGGTGCGACCTGTGCTCACTTTGAATTCTATGTTTGTCGGAATTGTTTGTATTTTACAGTAATTTTTGGCAAAAATGGAGGCGCCGGCAATACCCGATCCAATGGCTGAAAATTCAAATTTTTCTGAACTTTTCGTTTTGGAAACTTCGATGAACGCCAACAAAGAATTGCGAGTAATTTGTTGACAACCATTCAGACAAATGTCTCTCAAAAGTGGACAACAGTTGACAGAAGTGGACACGAGTTCATCGTCAGCGTTAGTAAAGCGAAGTGTAAGTGATCTTAATCTGGAAAGCCTTCTGACCACATGTTTTAGAGTCTGAGCAGTAATTTGCTTATTATGACTGATCTCAAGTGTCTGCAGGTCAGCGCAATTGGGTATACAAGAGATGGACAGATCTGTGACTATGCTCTCGGAGAACATATCGATAACCAGTTCTTTAAGAGCTGGACAGCCGCGTAAAATATCTCGAAGGCTATTGTCATCTAAGACGCAAATTTTGCGTATAATTAGAGACTGGAGTTGACTGAGTCGAGCAATGAATGAGAGGCCTTCGTAACGAAGTGTATTCAAATAAAATGTCTGTTCAGTGCACGGCCCTAAACCCATCTCCAATCGCTTCAATTGACTAAACTTCAAGCAAATGGCGGCCAAACACTCGTTTGCCGTTTGAATCTCAAAATTGAAGTTATTTACGACCAGCTCTTGAAGGTTATGACACTGTGACTGAGTTAATGCCAGAAGTCCCGGCTCTTCTAAATTCCAACAATAAGAGATGTTTAGGTTCAACATTTGTCGTCCTAAAAGAGAAAGGCTTTGACCACTTATTTCTGTTCCGCAAACATTCAGAGCAACCAATTGGGTTAAATGCCGGACAAGTCCTTCGAGAAATGTCTCCGATATTTTACTAACACACGATATATTCAATACTCTGATTCCTCTCAAGTTATGGGACAAATAGTTGACTAAATGAGCATCGAATCCATTAGAGCTGTCGAAATTGATTCGCTCCAAGTTTGGACATTTGCTGGCAATCGTTTTGATGGCCACTAAGTCGATGTCATAGCACTCCAAATCCAAGTCTTTAATGTTTGGACATAGACTCAGAATATTAAACAGAGATGTATGAAGACTATTGAACCAAACTCTTACGAATCTTTTGGTAAGAGGCACCACTTCAGACCAGTTGTCATACTTCCAGTCCACTAAATTTCTTGTGTCGTTGACAAAACTGAGTGATTTCTTGGCGTTCAGGACATAACAGACCAAAGCCTTCCAATGAACACAAACTCGACGCACAACAAACTGATTCTTCAGATCAAGAAAGGAGAAGACAATTAGAAGTTCGTCGTCACTTAGATCCTTGATTGTCTTCTCCCCTTTCTTTGATGGTATCCATTGGTTTCTTTCTTCCACTGGTTTGTAAACTCTTTTTCCTCGTTTTCGTTTCATTTTTTGCTCAATTTTTAAAAAAAATGAAACCTTTTAAATAATTCAACCATTTTTTCAGAATTTTAATTGAAATCTTAATTTTTTTTTGCAAGAATCAGATTTTAATAAATAGCTGAATGAGACCTACCGAAGCCCAAAAAGCACATGAAGACCAGGACATAGTAACGGTGCAGAGGATACGCCGGGTGACAGAGGGGCGAAGACATGCAACCAGTTGAGTTCATTTCTGGATCAGAAACTTGGCCTTCGGGTCCATCGCCGGTAATTAATGGTCTTTCATCGCTTTCATTAATTGTGTCACTCATTTCGCAATCGACTAAATTGTCAATTGAGTATCAGAAAGATGTTGACCACAGAGGAACAGTTCAATGACTTTAGTTCTAAAGATTTGCAGTTCTTCTGAATTAGACTTAACTTTTGAAGACTAAGAACTGGAAACTGACCGATAACTCAAATGAGTTATCAATTTCTCATTTATCAAAAGTGCTTCAAATGAACGATAAGTCAATAGATATTATCGTTTTGATGGAAATGTGATACAAATGCTATCATTTGATAAAAAGTGAAAAACAAGTCATTCAATAAAATTTTGACGAAAAACACTAAACAAATGATAAATAAATTCTGAAATCGACTGAAATCGTCATTTCAATAGTTTATCCATAAATTATTGCTTTCAAACAAATTATTTGTTTATTTATTTATTATTCAGTCAATTGTTATAATTTGGTCATAAAAGGTATCAGAAAACTGCTTAACTTAAACGGAGAAACGGATCATATTTGCAATAATAAGGAATATTTGAATAGAATTATTTTCAGAGTAATTTGTAGGCTATTCTCAATGAAGTCAATAGAAACAGCTTATTAACCATTTCCATAGAATTGTGAGGTTCAAGGCAATGGACAAGACAATTTTGTTTTAGGTGTGCAATTTGAACAACTTAACTATCAAATCAGCTGACTTTTTATCACTTCTTTAAAGTTCAAAGACATTTGAAGTGATAAAAGTTTAATTTGAGTCAAAGAACAGGACGTAATAGAGATGAGCTCCAAATATTAACGAGTGTTCCGTCTTTGTGGGCGTTAATCACAAATACATTGATTGGTCGGTTCACTCACAAACTTCGTCCAGACATCTACTCATAGCATAAGATGTTTGTCGTCATTATTGTAATTCAGATTTTAATTGTATTGAATTGTGTTGACGTTAAAGACTTAAAAGTAAAATAACGCCAACTATTAAAACAGCCCTCAAACTGATTGACGACATATTTGGAAGGTATCCACAAATATGAATAAGGGTTGAAAGCATATCAATAAGCGATTTAATGGTTTGATATCTTGGAGTTTAAACAAAACAGTTATCGATTGAGAAGTGTTTGACTCAATAGAGTGCCATAACTATAGTCTGAATACAATTTATATTTTATTTATTAAATTTGATAAAAATCTTTCGTCTATTTATCGAAATATTGAAAACGATTGGAAACAATGACTGTTTTAACTCAGGCTTTGAGCGAAAAGAAGTTGCAGTCAAAGCAACAAAACGATATCAAACAGCCATTAGTTGATCCAAATAACCATTCTTTGGCATCAGCTCCTCAGGTATTTTCATCTTACATCTCCTCAAATAAAAATATTGTTTAAATTTTATGCTTTTTATAGCAATTCTGTCCAAATGTTTTTTAATTCAATGTAATGGTTGACACTTTTCTCATCTGAACGACCATTTAATTACAATTTTAATTAACTTATCTAAACGTCTACTCATTTCCGTTCTTAGCCATCAAACAACTCAATTGCTTTATCAAAGCATATAAGCCAGGGGTGTGCAAGGGGGGGGATTTTCCAAATTATCCACCCCCTAGACCGAGATTTGGTGATTTATCCCCCTAGGTTTGAAACAAATTATCCCATATAAATGTAGAGAAACTGACCCCTCCTTAAAATTTTTAGTAATGGCGGCCAAAATGTTGCCATTTTGTCCCTTATTTTAAGAAATAACCGGCACCTGACCCCAATGAAGGCCCTGACCCCACAAAAGTGGTAATAAAAATAAATTTCTGTGTTTTTCTGTGATTTTATTTTTTGATATTATGATAGAGAATAATCATTTATTTTTTCTATAAAATTTTCACCGCGGGCCATCGCAGGCCATTTTGTCTAGGCGAGTTTGAAAATTTCTCCATGTATTCTCTATGAGAGGTTTCTGCTGTAACACTAGTCTGAGCCCTACTCTAACACTACGTGAAACTACTGGTTGTTGTTGTTTAGCATTGTAACTTAAATAATAACTCAATTGGGGTGTAATTAAGCCAATTAACATTTTAAATTACCCGAAATAAGCGTATTTTAAAAGAAAATGGCGGCTTCTGGTGGCCATTTCCGGTCGCCATTTTTGAAATATCCTCCTAGTTTTGATCTGAAAATGAGCCATTATTCCCTCTCTATATCCCCCCTAGGGTCACGGACCTTGCACACCCCTGATTTAAGCCAAGAGATGGCCAATCAAAATGTTTTCAGAGGGTGTTCGGGGTATTTTTGTGCTGGTGGGGATATGGGGAGGGTAAAATGGCTGACGGATATAATAAACGGAAAACCACAAATTCTCTTAATATACCCTTATTTCCGGTGTTTTAAGCCTAAATTAGCCTAATTATGCTTTAATTAACTTGCTATTCTGCAAGTTTAAAGGCTAAATTTCTTAAAATGAAGAACAAAATGGCAGATTTTGGCAGCCATTACCAAAAAATCCTAAAGACTACCCAAAAATTGCCAGCTCTCTTAGTTCGCCGGAACCGAGGGGGGGGGGACGAAAAAGAGCCACCTATTGTCACCTACGTATAAGCTCTAAAATGTGTGATCATCTGTTAATTCTGATTCACTTTTGTAATGAACAGTGTTTTGTGTAGTCGTTTCACAATTAATGAAACCCAATAACGATTAGACTGAAGACTGCTTTACATTGGGTTTGAACTGGAATTCTATAGGAGAGCTGACACCGGATGTTCCGGAACCCATTCTTTAGTCAATTCTAGTAAAACCAAATTAATTTTGAACCATTTAAGTGTTATACAGTTTATTAAAGTTGACTAGATCATAATTGATTGTTGAAGCCAATAGACAGCAATTTTTGATATTTCAAGGATATAATTAAGACCAGACATGTGCAAGGTCCGTGACCCTAGGGGGATATAGGGGGTATATTTCAAAATTTCGTAAAGAAAAGGTAGATTTCAAAAGTGGCGGCCGGAAGCCGCCATTTTGTTCTTAAATACGCTGAATTCCGGTAATTTAAAGCGTTTATTAGCTTAATTACGCCACAATTCAGCTATTATCCAAGTTACAATGCTACATTTCTTAAAATAAGAGACAAAATTGTCGACTTTTTGGCCGCCATTACGAAAAAGCGACCATTTTTTTGCCGCCATTACTAAAAATTTGAAATTTTGGAGGGGCTTAGTTTCTCAACGCTTTTATGGGAAAATCTTTTTCAAACCTAGGGGGATAAATCACCAAATCTCGGTCTAGGGGGGGGGGATAATTCGGAAAATCCCTCCTTGCACATTCCTGGTATAAATATACTACAAAGGTCCTCTCAAATTAATCTTGCACTTAATGTAAACTGTTTTCTTTTGTCTCTTTGACAAGAAGAATTCAAAATAAGAAAAATATTACAAAAGTAAAGGAAAGTTAAAATAATAAATGAATTGTGAATTCTGAACAGAAATTGCAAAACAGTTAATCGCCAATAATTTGAAGCCATTTTGTTAATTAGAAATTGTTTTTAGTCAAATGAATAGAAGTTTAGGCCGTAATTATTTATTCTTATTTGAATTCAGAACAAGTATTGCACTCACTCTTCAAAATTATGAAAATCGAATAATAAATTATTTATTTTAAAAAACTAATTCCTCTGCCATTCATGCACTTCAACAAAACTCTTATTATTATTAATACTAAATTATACCCGAATCGCCTCATTTGAATTTTGAATCATTTCAAAGATTTTGAACGCACTATTAAGTCTCTCCCTTTCTCTCTCCCTCCCTCTCTCTCTCTCCCTTTCTCTCTCCCTCCCTCTCCCTCCCTCCCTCTCTCTCCCTCCCTCTC